>JABANP010000101.1:0-140173 GCA_013115135.1 Perkinsus olseni | reverse complement strand
ATCACATGGGATCGGAACACCGATCCTCGATCACTTCTAATGAAGCCTGGTAGGCCCATAGAAGTGAAAATGCTAACCAGCGCTTCTGTCACACTGAAAGCATCTTCCCTGGGTACCACCCTAGCCTCAACCCATTTTGTGAAGCTATCAGACGCTGTTACCAGGATAGAGTTACCAGACGAATCCACTGGCATTTTTAGCACATCAACCACCACTACTTCCCATGGGCTGCCAATCTCAGTCTGCGACAGAGGTTGGTATACCGGCATACGAGCTTTAGCAGCAATGCAAAAGCTACAGGTAGCACAGAATCGTTGAACGTCTTGATTCATTGTCAACCAATAAACCTTAGTACGAATGCGACCGACAAGTCTATCCCACGACACATGCCCACCTGTTGGATGAGTATGCTCATGACGAAGGACTCTGGTACGTAGATCGTACGGAAGTAACGGCACAGTGACCTTGTGGTAGCCAGGCAGTGGATACGATCGACATAGTAGACCATCCTTGATACACAGCTGATCCCATATCTTACGATATCCAGTAGGTAAGAACCGCTGATAAGGAAGACCACGCTCAACGAATGAGAATACCTTAGACAATTCATCGTCTCGTTGTTGATGATGATGCAACTTGCCGAAGGATACAATAGGCTCAAGACAATAAGATACACCCACAGCAGCCAGCTGAGGAGCTTGGAGTTGATGTTCCTCAACAATCCACCTTTGCGGTACACGGCACAAGGTATCAGCCAAGTTTGATGATGTGTCGACCCACTCCACCTGGAAAGAAACAGCATTACTTCGTAGAACATCTCTCAACAAGCTAAGCCGACTCTTCACCAACATCTCATAGATACCATGAACTTGGGGTCTACGAACAGTACTGAGCCAATTGTATACTATACGTGAATCAATGCGAAGTGTGAGATGATGAACGTTCCACCTCAACGCCGCATTGATTCCTAGGATGACGGCATTAAGTTCGCATAAATTTATATGCTCACTGTCCGATTTGCATCGCAGTTTGCATCCATCTTCAATAATATAGTTGTCGTTGAGCAGAACGTAGCCAGTACATGTAGAAGACCCATCGGTATAAAGGATAAAATCCCTGCCACGATCAACAAACCATCGACCAGTTGCCGGATCTCCTTCACACCTAATACGGGAAGCGATCTCACGCGCCCATGACATCACACTACTGGGAATCAACTCATTCATGTCATTGCCAGGGACGGATCGACGCAACCACGCAAGGCAGGGTCTCAACCAAGATAACACAGGATAGTGACTCACTAGCTTCCCACTCCATGATAACAGTTGACGCAGAGTAAAGGTGTTCTTCAGCAGCAAATCGATATGCTGCCCACTACGACGTTTCCAATATAAAACGTCATCAGGCCCAACGAACAATTGAAGCCCCAGAACACGAGCCTTAGCCAAATCTTCAGGAGACTTAGTTGGAAGGTTATGCCGCAGAAGATTCTGCTGTATACGGTCCAACCGAGAAGGATCCTCTGAAGAAAAGGGTACGTATATATCATCAAGATAAGCATCAGCCTCCTCGTCTTTCAAGGCGGCTTGCATTATCAGCTGAAGAGTCTTTGGGGCTATGTTAAGCCCGAAGCCCATCACACGTAGACAGTAACATCTATTACGCCACACCACACATAACCATGGCCACAGCTCAGGCGATATTGCCACATTCATATAAGCACGACGAACATCTAGTAAGCTAGCTTTACTCGAAACATACAGCTGAATCGCAACCAGGCTGTGATACGATAAAGGAGTTCAAACCTCGAAAATCCAATACGGGTCGCACCTTGGTACTTTTGTGACCCTGTAACACAGCTTGTAGTGCCATTATACACTTTGGAGTACCATCGAAAGGAATCAACCACTTTTGGTCAATCCAAGCCTGCACCTCCTCCTCAAACTGTCGTTGTTGAGTAGCTGTCATCTTGCGGCGATACAAAAAAGGAGGTTGACACAACCTTCTTGACTCCTCGGTAGTGGGTTCACCATGTAGCCATTTCCATTTCAGAACCCAGCGACCATCAATAAAGTCCAAGATCACATCGGAAGATTCGATATGTAGCGGGTGATCGGGCCGCTTCACCGAACCATCAGAGACACCACTAATATGTACATTAGTTGGAGAATCATGATCAGTATCGGACTCGTTGAAGGATATCGCAATGTCCGGAAATACCAGGCTACGACGTGAATAAGACACGTCAGCTGCATGAGCCTCGAGGAAGTCACTGCCCAAAATGACATCGGAGAGTGCCAGACCAGGGATAACACATAATTTAACATTAGAAACATGGTAACCATTATCAAATGAAATAGAACATGACAGTACACCTTGAACAGAAATATCATGACCACCAACTACCTTAATACTAGAAGCACCATCAGCAGAATTCACATACTTGGAGAAACCATGACGCCGGATAAAGTCAGCACTTACAGCAGTAAGAGTACTTCCGGAATCAACCAGTACTGAGGTAGTAGGAGATAAAATAGACTTTCCCCCATCAATCGATAACTTAGCATCAACATGAGGGGTGCGGGACAACGGCGTCACAACCGCCGCTATAGCTCCCGAGGTAAGGGCCTTACCGTAAGGCCGACTTCCCTTGCCCCTTGTCCGCGTTTCCCGACTTAGGTTGCTGCTTGTTCTTGCGTAAAGGACAGAACCATCTGATATGGCCTCGCTGCTTGCATTCATGACAAACATAGTTAGCATATCGAGAAGAAGGGTCACCATTCTGACGACTCGAAGAAGACTGACGGCCTTGCTTCTTAGAATTACGATGACCAACCGCAGCTATCTCCTCCTTAACCAATGGCGTAGATGATGATGGTGTCTGAGAAAAACTAGGCACATCTCTCATGTCACGATCGACATTAATGAGTTGCTTAGCTTTAGCCAACGCAGTGTCGAAAGAATTAACATCGCTTAGAACACGAAGTTGTCGACTATATTCTTCCTTCAGACCATTAAGGAATTGACACATTAGCAGGGTGTCCATCACCTTGGGGTCCACATTGGAACTTCCAATTTGGAAGGCAACACTTTCTTGATATCTCTCTTCAATGCCGCAGCATAGGACTCGAGTGACTCACCCTGAATAAGAGAGCGCTTGACAAAAGCAGTATACGAACCAAAAGCCGATTTAGAGAACGTCTTTTGCAGAGTCTTCTGGACTACCAAGTAATTCTTCTTCTCCTCCTCGCTTAAGTCGTCATATACTTGCCAAGCCCTTTCTTCAAGAAAAAGACCCAAATTGCGAGCCTTCGTGGGATCATCCCACTGCTGCATAACACAGATAGTATCATACTTCTTGAGGAAGGTGTCTAGATCACCATCACCAGAGAAAGGCTTGAAATTAGAGAGCAGCTGAGACACCACGGACATAGCTCACGTGTTCTCCACCAATATGTAACCCGTTAACGCAACCCACTCAACTTGAGGGATGAGTTATACTTGTTATATCAACTATGCTATAGTATGCAATGGAATCTAGCACAGCTTAGCGGGAGACAGAGAATGTGTCGTAGCACAATCCTTACAAACTGATACGCCGAGGTAATATTGATCTGTGCTGAGAGATGAAGTTGATCTATTGACCAACTTAGCAGCATCAGCATCAGAAACTAGCTCAGTCTTTGTATGCATGCAAGCGGGATTACTCGTTGCCATGCCCAGAATTCCACAGTAGAGGACTAGCTGTCATACTAGTATCGCACAACTTTTCCATCGTCCTCAGCTCTCGACGGCACTGGTGCCTGTATCCCTCAAGTGTCCGGGGGACCATGCGGGCGCTATTCAGTAAACCTCTCGCTTCTGAGTAGAAATTCCAAAGAAAGGTGGGCGGAGCTTTGCAGGGTTAACTGGCCATGCGAGGGTGATGCGTCAATCCCGTGTGAAAGATCTTATTACCTGCTGCTTTTCAGACTGTTCAACGAACTTCACAGAGCCGGTAATCGGATCTTTTTCCCCGTTAGCTTAGTCGTGGTCGATCGTAGTGCCCCGAAGATTGGACACACGTCCGCGACAAGATCTGCCGCGCTCCCGAGCTGTACAGGGGCCCTTGCAGGTTCTTTTTCCCCAAGTATCTCTTGAGTCATTGTCTTGCTTCTGCTTTTCAGTCGAGAGGTCAACTTTGATGCGTTCAGCAGAAAAAATTTAGAGGACTGGTCAAATACCTGCGGAGCCTACTGGACTTGTGGCTAAAGCTTTGCTGATTCACGTTTCTGACTGAACTTCTCGTTGTCTTGGTGTCACGCATCGCGTGTGCTACCGCAACACCGGATGATGGTTTTCCTAGGATGATACTGTTGTGTCCTCTACATCATAACATATATCCTCAGTGCTGCCTGCCTCATCGAGTCGCCCCTCGAGAACTTCCGTTCCAGAAAGGAACTTCCAACAAAGCTGCGCAATACGTGCGGTGAAGAATGTGCTGATGCACGGGTCAGGGACTGAAGCATGCCTTTTCCTTGCCTCTAAGCCACAAACCTCTGCCGCTTCAACTGATCAGATCCGACTCATTCCTTTTTGGAGTTGCTTGCTCTTCGGCTTAATCTTTCGCATTAAGTGACAGTGTCACTGTGGCACGTCTCTCTCCATCACAATGTTTAGGCGTTATGCAGCTTGCACTCTTGCGTGATCATTACGCTGTATCAACATCTCTGCAGAGATCGAAAAATTCGCATTTGTTCTTTCAACAATAAATCTGACGGCTTGTAGCTCCTTTTCGTACTAAGATGAACCTGCACTGAAGATCGAGTCCTTCCGATAGTAGGCGTTTGACAAGTTCTTCTATACTCTCTTGGAGGACGGAATCCTTGTACGTCTTCTTATTAATGGAAGGGCTGTTATCTCCTTGATTACTCATTGGAACACAACCAGAGGAGGAAAATAAACCTGCAAACTCATAGTTATCGTAATGGAGGAAACTACTCTCCACTAGCGTCATTGTGTTAGGCTGAGTGAATCACTTAAGAATCATAATAGACAGCCCGTCACAATAATCAAAGAAAATACAATAATAATGCCAAGGCTCGGGATCGAACCCGGAGCCTCCATCGGCGCACCGGCATGTACTTTCGCCCGCCCCGAAATTACTCAGGTTGCCCCGAGGTTACTCTTGCCCCCCCCGAGATTTCTCTTTTTGCCCCCAGATTTCTCCACGTTGCCCCGCTGGGTGAATGAGTCTAGTAAGTGTTGTTTTCATCTGTGGTCAAGGACCACCCCCTTCGTGAGAGACTCAAGGCCGATATGGGGGGATAAGCAACGATAGAGCCGAAGCAATTCCGGAGCGTGAGCGTGAAATTCTCGCTCAGAACATACCAATTACTATCAGATCGCGCTCATATCGTGATCCACTTCCGACAGATGAGTCATCTGAGGGATATATTCAGATCATCAGCGTCATTGGTGGACGTAAAGAGTAATTTCAAGCTTTTTGGCCGTCGACTCCCGCGCCAAATGAGTTTCCACAGCACACAAAGCTGATAAAGACCACTTCACGACTACGTCACTCGAGTGAGGAAAAGACCAGATTATCAGCCTCATTGGCAGCAGCAGAGATTCATGTCAACCTTTCTCTCCGTCAACCATCGGGTTTCACTCGATATGAGTTTCCAGAGCACATTGAGGTGAGACAGACCACTTGACGACTATCTCGCCCGAGTGAGGATATGTTTGGATCATCAGCGTCACTGGTAGTCTCAGGGTGCACCAATGTCCTGCAAAATAAAAAAATATTTTTCCGCAAGAAATTTGCGCAAAATACTCGCAAAATGCGCAAAATAGCCGTAAAATACGAAAATTTTTCCTGTCGCCTCTGTCGAGGCGACCGAGACGATCCGAGTGCTACTAGCGCGATGCAGGTGATCATGGAAGGAGCAGGCAACGCTACGCTTATCGCGGGGAATCACGAGCACCCGTGGCCCGCCTAAACAACTTCCGAACCATATGCAACGCATCGCACTCGTCGAGCAGCGCATGAACTTGGCGCGCGCCCACCTGATCGATGGCAATTTGCGTCGGTTCGCATCGCAAGGCCTGCCGTGAGGGAAACAAGTGTGCAGCGGTATTACCGTCGTTGATACAACTGTCAATCACGCTTACGGGCGAAGGTGATGACCTGTAGGCACTCGGCCCACTTGTGTACGCTCGAGGCTCAAATTTTAGGCTTTTTTGGCATTTTTCGTATTTTTCCTATTTTTCGCCTATTATTTTTCTTGCCGCAAATTGCGGCAAAATTCCAGATGGACAATGTCCAAATCTGGACAGTGGTTCACCCTGGGTAGTCTACCAGTGGTAAACGCGAAGACTGATGTCGAACCTTTTGTCCGCCGACTCCCACGCGACATGAGTTTCCACAGCACACGAAGGTGATAAAGACCACTTCACGACTACGTCACTCGAGTGAAGAAAAGACCAGATCATCAGCCTGATTGGTAGCAGCAGAGATTCATGTCAACCTTTCTCTATGCCAACTCCCACTCGATATGAGTTTCCACAGCATACGGGGGAGATACAGACCACTTCACGGCTGTGCCACCCGAATAGGGATATATTCAGATCATCAGCGTCATTGGTAGACGTGAAGAGTAATGTCAAGCTTTTTGGCCGTCGACTCCCACGCCATATGAGTTTCCACAGCACACGAAGGTGATAA
Organism: Perkinsus olseni; assembly: GCA_013115135.1. Taxonomy (NCBI): domain Eukaryota; phylum Perkinsozoa; order Perkinsida; family Perkinsidae; genus Perkinsus; species Perkinsus olseni. The sequence continues at coordinate 133,467 of JABANP010000101.1, read as the reverse complement.
AGGCCACTTCACGACAACGTCACTCGAGTGAGGAAAAGACCAGATTATCAGCCTCATTGGTAGCAGCAGAGATTCATGTCAACCTTTCTCTCCGTCAACCATCGAATATCACTCGATATGAGTTTCCAGAGCACATTGAGGTGAGACAGACCACTTGACGACTTTCTCGCCCGAGTGAGGATATGTTTGGATCATCAGCGTCACTGGTAGTCTACCAGTGGTAAACGCGAAGACTGATGTCGAACCTTTTGTCCGTGGACTCCCACGCGACATGAGTTTCCATCGCACACGAATGCGATACAGGGCATTCCGAGGCTATGTCATGCGAGTAAAGAAAAGGTTAGATCATCAGCCTCATTGGTAGCAGCAGAGATTCATGTCAACCTGTCTCTCGGTCAACTCCCACTCGATATGAGTTTCCACAGTGTCAGAGCTAATCAATGATCAGCACTGTGTTATGGATGATCTTTCGTGGGCATCGGTTGTAGGACGGTGGTGACGTGATATAACTCTGTCTCCTTTTACACTTAATGTGTTCGCGTGCAACTAGCGTGCACGCGTGTTTTGCCCGGGCCGGGCAGTGGCCACTTTTTACTAGTCAACCTTATCGAAAGAGTCTATGGAGAGAGAGAGTCCTTGATTTTCTGTGTTGTCTACGTGTAGACAACAAGCTCCGCGCGCCACCTCGCTCCAGCGAGGAACCTGAGTATGCGTGCAGCCGCTGTATTAGCTTAGGAAGATCAGTTGAATAGTCAGAATATTAGATATTATCCTAGACCCGACCTATACTTATTCAAGTTAGCCTTTTTCTTGAGACCTTAATGGCACTGAGTTCAGTCCAGGGCGGCTTACCCCCAACATCTGGCTCCGATGCGGGGAACCTGCCGCCTTTGCGGACTGTTTTCATCTACACCGGCGACGAAGCTGAAGCCGCTTTGACTACTAGGCCCCTCCCAGACAGCCTGGATGAGGCCCTATTCAGGCTGCTAGAGCAAGCATCGCAAGGAGCTCAAGACCCTGACCCCGAGCAGTTCGCGCGGGAGCTGACAGACGCTCTGGTTGCCCATCCCTTGGGAGGGATCGACGGTCTCGCCGACTTAGGGGATCAGGTCGAGGACATTGACGGCGACGGTCTCAAGACATACCTCAGTAGATGGGTTCGCACCATGTGTGGTGGCCACGGGAAGGCTCTCCTCGGCCACGAGGCTGCGGCGACTATCGAGAGGTATATCCCATCTTTGGTGTCCGGGACGGTTCTCCATATAGACTTCATCAAGGCGCTTCCCAGTGCTCCGCGCCTGGCGAAGGAGTGCCGATGGCAGATCCTATCGGCCAAGCGGGAGCTGAAGTCTCTCAGACAGAGCCCATTCTCGAAAGGCTGGTGGTCCCGGTCCCTGCAAGAGCCTCAATCGGCGGCGGCGTTCCACACTCCCATCTCTGAAGTCAGCCAGGTCACTCCACGACGCGAGGTGCGGACCCCAGACGAGGATGGCTTCTCCAGGCGAACGTCTGCGCACACTGGCGGTCCGGTAGCTTCAGTCAGTCAACAGAGACGTCAAACTGCGGCTAAGGATGCGGATAAGGCGTCGACGGCATTCGACGGTGGTCCGTTTAAAGGTGTCGGCGACCCGAGAGGGTTCTCTGGCTTCTGGCGTCAACTTGAGGGCAAGCTTCTACGACGAGGATGGGATCACGGAGGCCCTGAGCACTTCTACAGTACAAGTAGAAGTTCTACTTGCTTACCAGCCTCCTGCCTGAGAATCTCGTTAATAAGACGATCGGTAAGGCGGCCCCGACGACACTCTCCGGCTTCAAGACTACTGTCGAGGAACTCCATACTGCTCTGTCCCGTGAGTACGGTGGGTCTGTTGAGGTTGAGAAGCTGCTGACGGAGAGCATCGTTCGTGGTCGTAACGAGACCCTCACTGACTTCATCGCTCGCATCGACAATTGGGAGGATCGGTGTTCGACGGCCGGGTCACCAGTGCCGGATGCAACTCTCATACAAACCTATCGGTCGGGGGTCAACCATGAGGCCTCCAGGGAGGCCAGCTATGAATACCCTTGCCGTTGGACGGACTTTAGGCTCCGCGCCTTGACGAGGGCGGCAAGGGTCGACAACGAGAAGCGCCCCAAGTCGGACTCTCAGCCGCAAGGACAACTCGGATCGAGGGCATCACAGAGGCCTGCTACCACCTCGTCATCATCTTCGTCGTCCAGACCAGCCCCTGACAAAAAAGGAGAGGTTTGTCGCAACAATCTTCGAGGCCGGTGCGCCAGAGGTGACAAGTGCCCCTACAAGCACATCGACCGGGAAGCCTGCCGGCTCTGGGAAGAAAGGGGGCAGTGTCGGTTCGGCGAGACTTGCAGGTTCCGGCATGACAAGTCATCACAACAGGCGGAGGCCGGTGCCGGTGAGAAACCATCTGCTGGCGGGCGCCAGCGTGATCAACTGAAGACCATCTCTAACGAGGAGGGAGCGGCTCAGAACGACACTACGGCGGCAGAGGAAGAGGTTCAGCGGATCTGGGCCATGACTGAACACGTTGAGGGCTCCGACGCTACTCCTCGGCCGAGCGGTCCACTCTTCAATCTAAGGTTCCCTGACGGTTCTCCCCCGTTGCGTGCTCTTCTGGATAGTGGTGCCGTGAGGAACTACATCACCGTCGACGAAGCTCAGTCGAGAGGATGGCATGTTGAACCCATCACCGCCTTCGCCAGGCTGGCCGATAACAGCAAGGTTGAGCTTCACGGCAAGGTCCAGGTCACGGTGTCGGTTGCCGGCGGCTCTCGTGAGATGACCTTTCACATCTTGCCCAGGAAGGAAGGCGGGTCGCTTACTCCAATCTGCATCTTGGGCGTCCGATCAATGTGTGATCTCGGCATCTCTCTCCAGTTCTCTGAGACGGCCGGTGTGCCATGACTGGGGCTCAACAAAGGAGGTAATAGCTCACACAAGAGCGTAATCCATGGTGGAATCGCACAAGAGGGTTAGAGGATCGAGTAAGAGAGCAAGTGACCAAGGTATTGGTCAACATCCTCCCCCCTTTCAAAAAAGTGTGTAGACATCGTTAAAGGCATGTGAAGCGTGATTAATCATCAAAATGGAGTGGGATGTAAAAGGCGTATACATAGCAGGTGATGGAGAAGAAGGTTTACAACATGTCGTGTAAGAAGAAGAGAATGCAGAGTGAAAGTATACAGCAGATACTAACACGTAAAAGTGAATTAAGATGACTCGGTCGCAGTGTCGTTGAGTAGATCATTATCATCGTCGTCTGTGGGCTGAAAGTCTGCGTAGGTGTCGTCGATGAGGGGTTTGATGTTCTTGGTATGAACATGTCTCCCATCAGTAAGGAGAACTCTGTTGTCTCCTAGTACTTCTTGTATCTGAATGGGTTCGCTCCAGCGAGGTTGGTCTTTACGTGGTTGGTGTTCGCGAACCAAGACGGACATTCCGGTTTGTAGGGGAACGAGTATCTCGGACATAGGAATGTGTGAGGTAGATCGTTGTTGTGCACGTTGTCGATGTTGTCGCCAAATAGAGTCCTTGTCGTCGACGGTATGGTACTGAGTGAAGGAGACCAAATCATGCGCCGGGAAGTTGTAAATAAGATCTCGTGGGCACAAACCATGAGCACTTGGAGACATCATCAAGTTGACGTGCATAGTAGCCAGCTGGACGATGTGAGTCCATGTGCGATGGGCAGGACGTGATGTTATCGGTGGAGTAGACTGTAGAAAGCCAAGACGGATGAAGCGAGCGAGATCTCGATGTTTACGCTCATGTCCACCATTGGAGACTGAGGCATACGTGGGAGTGAACTCCCAATCAACAGTGGGTAGTTGATGAGCAGCCCTGCAAAAAATGCTCCCGTTATCAGAGCGGATACGTTCTGGTATAGTGCCGTACGTGCAGGTGAGGGAGTTTAGGAACTCGATGACGTCAGATGTTAACGGAGCAGTAGATAAGGGCTTGCAGAGGAGGTAAGTCGTTAGTCGACAAGTGCACGTAAGGACATAGAGGTTGCCGAAGTACGGACCATGTACGTCTAACGCGATATCAGTGAAAGGTTGTCGGGGTAGTGCTGGTGGTGTGGGGCGTTGTTTCCATGCCAGATCACCAGCGTTAGTGAGTACCCTGGCACACAGAAGACACGTACGGGTAGCAGCCGAAATCGTATCAAGCATCTTCGGCCAATGGTAGAAGGCTTTCATACGGGTGTATGTAGCCTGGGTCCCCTCGTGGTATGTGTCGTGATACAATGCAGTGAGAGTATGTTGAAGATCGGCATCAGGGACCTGTGTAATACCGTCGATAACTTCCAGAGCGCGAAGGCGCAAGATCAGATCATCAGGAAGTCGAGTAAAGGCGTACTCGACGAGACGAGTAGAAGGTAGGTCGTCAGTGGTTTTCGCAGATCGAGTGGAAGATGAGTTTGTGCTAGCAGCAGCCGTGGGATGTGCATCTAGAGAAGCTGACGAGTGACAGCGGTGTAGGCCTTGGGGGGAGTGTTGTGAGTCGCGGGGGTCGCAACCAGGTGGGAGATCTGGAGGTGGATTATCACGTTGAGCAGACCGGCGTAGGCGAACACGTTTAGCAATGCTATCATCAGCGAAGGAGTCATCGCGCTTGCGCACCGGAAAGGCAGTATGACCCGAAGGAGGAGTGGCGTCCTTTTCTGCGCGCTTCTGCTCGCGGGCGAGGTCGTCGTAGGTTGCACGAATGTTGCAGATGTTATCGATGAGCTCTGAGCGAGTGCCAAGGTCAGCAGGGTTGTCCTGGCCTTTGACATGGACGTAGGTGATCGGGTGGGTGCCGGAGATGGCGACAATGAGTTCGAGATACTTGCGAGTTAAGGCTTCGTGGAGACCAGCAGGGACTCGGCGATCGCGAGCGATCGCGACAGCGGTGAGAGAGTCGCAGTAAACCCTGATGTCGGAGAACTTCATCTTAGTGTCGAACTCGATAAGGCGGACCCGTGCAAGGGCAAAGTAGATGCCAATGAGCTCTAGCGCGTTGATGTGGAGGTTCTGCTGAGAAGGCGTGAGCGGCAGCTGTCCGCGGATTACGGTACGACCGAACTGACGACCATCGTAGGCAACCATGGTCTTAGAGGCGTCAACGTAGAGGTGGAGTGGTTCGGTGGCATGGATACGGCGAGGGATCGGTTGTGGTTGATGGTCGCGTAAATAGGAGACCCATGTACATAGTAAATCCTGTACCTCAGGTGGAAGAGGCGAGTTCCAGGAGTGCTTGAGCACAGCTCGGGCTTTGCTGACCAAACCAACGAGTAAGTTCTTGGCCGGAATGATGTGGTAGTCGAAGAGGTCAGGTTCGTGTAGTAGAGTACCGAGAAGGCTGAGAGAGTCCGTGTAGGTGAGGGGATGGTCGAGTGGCCAGGCAAGGACAGTAGCAATAGCTTTAGGGGGATAACGAAGGGAGTCGCCACTGTCGACGAGCTCGAGGCCCAAAACAGGGATAGGGTGATCCGCGGAAGCATCCGAGAGCGCTTGAGTCTTGAGGGGTAAGTCGTGTGCGGTGTACTTGTCGATGAGAGGGGCAGGCTCTTCAGTAGGTTGGGTGAAGTCGAGAATGTCGTCCATAAAGGAGCATTGGTCCGGTTCGTCGCGGTCGGAATCGAGAACGTGGTCGACGTACAGGTCAAGACTACCAGCAGTATCCAAGTTGGGGAGGGGTAGAGGGCGCTCGACAGTAGGGAGGAGGTGCTGCTCGACGTGTCCCATGCCGCCCTCGAGGCAGGACGGTGCTATAGAGCTACCATAAATCATTCGGCTAAACTGGTAGTAGCCGTTTCGCCAGTAGAATTGAAAGAAGGACCCTAGGGCTGACGATACGCGGAACTTCATAAAAGCATCGGACACATCGTGGAGAGTCACCGTGGTAGCCAGACGGAGTCGCGACAGGCAAGTCTTGAGCTTAAGCTGCTTGTTGGGGATCGGATCGCAACGCATAAGGGCCCGCAAGAAGGTGTTGGTATTGATCAATGGCAGGACGGGGCGCCACCGTTTGCGCCCGCGGACTCCATAAAAATCGGTAGTAAAACGCGTGACAGCAGAAGAGTCAATACGGTGCATTTGGCCGGAGTCGAGGAAGGCCTGTAGCTTGGCCTCGCAATCGAGACGACCCTCCGGTGGGCACTGGAGCCACTTGTAGTGAAACTTGCGACAGGTCTTAGGGTGTAAGGTTTGGGCGTGAGCGTGGACTTGCTGTGAGATGTCGACGTAGAAGAAGGACTCGGCGGTAGCAGTTGTGACTAGAGCAAGACGGAGCCAGCGGTTCTGGAAGACGACGCTCGTGATGGACCAGCCAGGTGGCAGAGGGTGGAAGGAGGGCTCGGCAGCAAGAACCTGGCGTAGTGTAGACTCGTCGATGAAAGTGGTACGGGCGCGTTTGGGTTGGTGTGGGGTAGTAGTGAGAGACGTGTTGAGAGACTGTGCTGGCACGGCGGAAGAGTCGTCGCTGTGACAGAGCAAAGAGGAGGCAGGGTGGTTACCAGTAGAAGTGGGCACGACTAATGTGCAGGTCGCATCGAAAGCAACGATATCGCGACCTAGCAGACCATCTGTAGTTGCAGCCAAGGGGGTGTAGGTGACGTAGGGAGACCAAGGGACCAAATGCTCGGAACCGGTGTGGTCGATGACGGGGAGTTGCGTCTGAAAAATGCAATGCGCGAGGAGGCCGTGCTCGTGACTGGCAGTCGAGAAGGTTACAGGATCAACGAGAGTGAGGGTGGACCGGGGGAGGTGACGTTGAAGATGAAGGGCGGCAGCGTGAGAGATGACAGAGCGGGAACAACCAGTGTCGACCTCGAGTTTAAGGGAACCGAAGGCGGGACACCGCAAGGTGCAGTGCGAGCTGACCGGACCACAGACGGCAGGAGTAGAGTCGGCGACGCAGGCCTTGGCCGTAGGAGCAGCATCCGCAGGCGGGAGACCAGTGGTATCGGGTGGCTTCTCGTGCTTGTAGCGACAGTCCGGACGGCGACAGACGCCGTTAGCCACGTAGTACATGCACACGTTGTTGGCGAGGCAGAAGTCGCGGAGAGGCGGTTCGAGCTGGGGGCCTCGTGGGGGTCCCTTGGGAGGAGGGACTGTGGAGTCGGGCTGAGTAGGGGTACCGTCGGGTCGGGTAGGAGTAGCAACAGTGACTGAAGTGGTACGCGGCGGAAGTTTGGCGGACTTGGGTGACTTGTCGAAGTCAGGATTCTGACGGAGATGTCGGTGAAGGTGGCGAACAAGAGCGTCGACCGTATCGCAACCACAGTAGGTGGTGGAGGCGAGAGTGCGAAGGCGGGGATACAGAGAACGACGATAAACGCGAAGGAGCTGAGACGGGGTAACAGCGTAGCCAACGGAATCGGCCTCATACTTGAGTAAAGCGAGGCGGTCCGCGAGAGCATGGACGGATTCGCCGTAGCGCTGCTTGAAGTCGTCGAACTTGTCATCGATGCGGTCGTGAGAGTTGGACTCGCCATATTGACGTTCTGCCCAGGAAGCTCCTTCACGAACCATAAGGGCGAAGTCCTTCATCCACACTCCACGAGGCACGCAGGATGCCTGAACCGCCTGGCGGAGACTGGTCTTCGCAGGCTCGTCGAACGCACGAAGAAGAAGAAGCCAAGCTTGACGGTGGGTCAAATCAGCTTGGACGACCTCCTGGTAGAGACTGTTGAGGTAAGCGGTGATGCTACGGTCGTCGGTCCGACCACGGTAGGCAGTGTTGTTGGGGAGTGTGATACATCGCACGACGTCGAGGAACTTGGTGGCGGAAACTGTAGGAGCGGGGTCAGAGCTGGAAGTGCTCCAGGCATCAGTCGTGAGCAGGCTAGATGGGCCGTCGCGGCTGAGGGGGATGTCAGAGGGGCTGGCGGAGGAATAAGGGGCCTCCGATACACCAGGGGGGGCCTTGAAGTGGGCGTGGAAAAGGCGGCGCATCCCGGCTTTGGTAGCAGGCGATGCGTTTTTGGCGCGGAACTGCTCGTCCAGGTCGGCGAGTGTCAAATATTGAAGGTCTTCAATAGAGCCAAGGTCGAGGAACTCGAGAAGAGGCCCGGGTTCTCCACCATGTGCCATGACTGGGGCTCAACAAAGGAGGTAATAGCTCACACAAGAGCGTAATCCATGGTGGAATCGCACAAGAGGGTTAGAGGATCGAGTAAGAGAGCAAGTGACCAAGGTATTGGTCAACAGCCGGCGAGCGCCAGGTTGTTGTCAAGCAGTCTCCGTCAGGTCGGCCCCCAGCAGCAGTCGATGAGAGCGTTCCCAACGGCAAGCCTTCTAAACCTACTGTCTCATCGGACGGTAAAGATGGCCTGGACGATCGCCAGGTCAGGATACTCGGCGAGACTCTAACGGTCACGGCCAGCGGGGATGAGGATGAGGAAGCCCTCTACTGTGTCGCCGCCAGGAACAACACTGGGAATTCTGTCGATGAGGAGACTTTCTTGGAAGTGTCCGCCGATTTCTCGGAAGCTAAGCACGCTCTCTGTTCGAGTTGGAGACCGGTCAGGGCGGCACCAGACTACTCGGTGAGGCTACGTCGTCTGAAGGACGACGAGATCCGAGACTGCAAGGGCCAGACCCATGCCGTGGAAGCTACCTGGGCCCTTGGGCAGCCTTTAGAACACTCACGTCGGGACGGCCCGACCCCGGTATTTGACTACTCACGTAGTCTCTACAGCCGCCTCAACTCGGAGCAGCAGGCAGCCTTCGACGGTGAGATATCCAAATTCACGACTCGAGGTTGGTGGGAGAAGGTCGGCAACCAGGACTCTCTCAAGGACGGCGACATCACTATCCCCGAAGCGGTGGCCTTTCCAGTCGTCCAAGGCAGTAAGACTCGCCCTTGTGTCGACATGCGCAAGGCCAATGGCACCTTTCCGTCCAGCTCCTACGCTGGGCGGTCATGCAGTGTGATTCTCGCCCAGCTGCGGCTCGCCATTGCCCAGGTTACCGCAAGGACCGAGGATCTAACGGAATGTCCACGGCTGGCGATGGCAACGATGGATGCCGAGACTGCTTTCTATCGGATTAGATTATCCGGAATTACGGCTCAGGTCCGGTGCCTAGGGCAGCGGTACGCGGTACGTCGACTTCTCTTCGGCCATCGGGCAGGACCAGCCATCCTTGAGGAAGCCATGTCGGGGTTGCTCACCGCTGCGGTGGCGAAGGTCAAGCACGACCAGTTGGACGATCACAAACCGCCACTCTACTGTTGGGCCTATGTTGATGATATCACATTGCTTGGGGAGGTAGTGGCTGTTAAGAGCCTCTATTCCGCCATCATCGTGACTGTTGCGGCCTGGGGCTTCACCTTCTCGGAACGTAAGACCCATTGGGTCTCCTTCGGTAGGGACGGCTTCTGCGATGACTTCGACGACTTCCGTCACCTTGGAGTTCGGTTCCTGTGCGTCCGGTGCGATGGTGGAAGGACCATTCGTCTGCAGTGTCTTCCTTCATCGCTCTCTCCTAGGAAACTGTCGGCCGGGGACCTCGTCAGCAAGCGTGAAGCCTTTCGGTGGGCGGGTGCTGGCTACGATGTGTTAGGCCTCCATCCCGAGGGCTCGCTAGCGGCCGATCTGATAAGACGTGCGTCGGGGAAATGGTCGCCTACCTCTTGGGACGAGAAGGTTGCGATCAGCGAGGAGGATGCTCAGACAATCACCATCGCCTGTTCTCGGTTGGCCGAACGTAACGAGCTCTGTCAGCATGACATCGCTTTCTCGGGCACCACACTCACTATCACCACCGACGCCTCCCCATACGGTATGGGCTTTTGTCTCTCCATCGGTACTGCCTCAGGGGGGCAGGTTGCTCTGTGCGGCAAGGCCAAGTGCTGGCGCGGCAGCCAAGTGTCGTGGCACCAGAACCGTCAAGAAGCATACTGCCTCGGTCTGTCCTTCGTCTTCTGTGACGCTCTGATGCCATACTGCAATGGTCTCACGGTACGGTTCCTGACTGACTCTCGGACTGCCCTCTCCTGGATGCGGGGCGGTGAGAGGATGACCAGTCGCTCGATCGAACGGATTGCAATCTCCAGGCTGTGTGATGCAGTGGCAGACCTTAAGGAGGTTTGGGCACGACGCTATGATATTCATCCGGTAGTGGAACATTTCCCGGCCGAGCAGAACTCTCAAGCTGATACTCTCAGCCGTTTGGCACACTCCTGGAATATTCCTCAGGTCGTCATCTTCGATGGTCGGTTCAAGGGGTCGAAGGGCGCGGCAAACACGGCGCGCAAGGCCATCACCCCCTTGCCATCTCAAGCTCTCGCGGGCTCGGGCTCGCAGTCCACTGTTGCGGATGAGGCCGGTGAGCTCGACACGGTATCGGCGGTCATTTTTGCCATCTCCGAGGATCATGCTCCACGCGTTCCCGACGATCTCCGCGTCGGGGCCGGTCAACCGGATCGAAAAAGGTTATTGGATCTTCAGCGTGGCTCGCCGGAGGTATCGGCCATCATCGACAGGATCAGGGGGGCAGACGGTGGTTCGGAGCCCAACGACTTAGAGTTCGTGCTTGCGGGAGACGGTGTGCTCATGCGACGTTGTCGCTCGAACACATGGAACAGCTCTTCACGTCTCTGCTTCTATGTTCCCTCTGATTCTCAGGATGGCATCGACTATGCTAGGAGGTTGCTACAGTCATATCACAACGACTCAGGGTGTCTCAACGCGAGGTATGTTCGATGGATCTTCTCCAGGGCATTCTTCGTCAAGGGCTTGAGGAAGCTTGCCATTGAGGTCTGCCGCTCTTGTGATCAATGTCAGTTCGCCCACAACAAGCGATATTACTCTCTCCGCGACGGTGGTCGGAACCTCTCACAGGGTGCCCATGGATGCTGGGACATTGTGTCGGCTGACCTCGCGGAGATGGGTCCTGACAGGAAGGGCACTTATACCTCTGCGTTATTCCTGGTGGATCACTTCAGCCGCTTTGCCTTAGTGGCTCCACTGCGCAGTAGCTCCTCCTCTTCGGTCATCGGTGCCCTGTCAACCTTCATCAGCATCTTCGGCCCAATGGGCCGGCTGAGGTCGGATCGCGGACCCTGTTTCCGCGGGAGAAAGTTTATGGAATTCATGGCCTCCCAAGGGGTGGTTCATCAGCAACTACCCCCGTATGCGGCCTTCTCAAATGGTCTCGTAGAACGGTCGGTGTCCGCCATCAAGTTCATCACTCGTCAGCTGGCTTCCAAGCGTGCGTGGTCGACGCAGATCCATCGGGTGATCGCCCGTCTCAATGCCAAGCCTTTGGATGGGGTGGATCTTTCACCGCACGAGATATTCTTCGCAAGGCCACGACGTTTCCCGGTGGAGAATGCTCTTCAGAGCCCAGGTTCTGCGGCCCCTGCCCCAGCTGACGCCGAGCAGGCTCGTCAAAGGCGGGAGGACGGTGACTACTTGGATCGCCTCGTCGCTGACGCTATCAAGGCTTCTACAACTACTTCTTCGACAAGAAGGTTCGTCCCTAGACGTGGACCACCCAAGGTCGGTGCGGAGGTACTCGTGTTCACGCCTAGCCCCATGGGCGGTGGCAGCTATGGACGCGAGGTCTACCGTGTTCATGGCATCACGGGTGGTGTCACTCTTCAGTTGGTGAAGTCAACCATCTCTCCTTCGTCGGTAAGGCCCGACATGATCAAGGAGGTTCACTATTTCAACACTCGCCCCTACTACCGATCATAAGATCGGAATATAAGAATATTCCGAGCACAGGGCGATTTTAGGGCGAGCGAGATCAACCTGTCGTACAGTATTGGGGTCGTACAGAATTGGGTGATTGTCTTCTTTTTTAACGCCAACCAGCCTTACATCCGAGCTACGAACACGCTCGCTCTACAGCCGTGTTAACTTACTAGACTTCCTTATATTTATATCCGAGGCCGAAGAAATAAGCGCCAATGTGAGAAAGAATAGCGCCTAGCCGAGAAAGTTTAGCGCCGATGAGAGGAAAATTAGCGCCCGTCCGGAGTACCTGCCCCCGGGGTATTAGGGGGCGTATTAGGGGTCTATCGGGTAACCCGATAGACCCGATTCGGGTTGTTCAGTAAACCTATTCCGAAATTCAGAATATATTCCAGAATGAGTTTTGGCGAAATCGTGTTCAGTAAACCGCATGCAGAACAGATTCTGGAATGGGTTCCAGAATCGGTTCCCAACATGTTCAGTAGGCTACTCCCCTCGCGTAACCTCCCGTACAAGCTTTGTCGACAGTCGGACCAATTTTGGGCGACTGTCGGGCCGGCGGCCCCGGAGTAGCAGTGATCAACACGGTATTTACTCATAGCAGAAGGGCATTGGCAAATGCTATTAAGAGTAGTTGACGTCAACGCGGTATTTAGTGCTGTACTGGCATAACATAAGGGCACTCGAGCACTCGGGAAACCCCCGATGCTCTCATGAAAATTATAATAGGACTGTAAGACCCGAGTGCTTTTGTGATAGTGCTCTCAAAGTGGAACGGAGCGCCATTTTGAAAGAGCATTGGCCCTGTTCTGATAAAATTATAAATCCCCTGTTCGTAGCTGTGCACTACGAAAGAACACTTTCGTCATAAGTGATCATGGTAGCTATTACTACGGTGAAGGTCATCCTATGAAACCTCAACGAATACGTATGGCACATGACTTGGTCGTAGGCTACGGTCTTTATAAGTAGCGCTTACAGCATTTGCCGTTAGTTCATGGTGCAAACAAGTCAGGCACATGACGGTCTACCGCCCACATGTCGCCACGGATGCCGAGCTCACTAACTTTCACGGAGAGGAATATATATCGTAAGCGGGCGTAGGAGCGAACGGGCACATGAGGGGCTCAAGACGTGGTGTACGACGACGTCTTTCAGGTTTCTTAAGATTGCAACTCCGGATAATGTCCGTGACTATGCCTCACAGTCCAAACGGTTCCGAGTTGGAGATATCATCACCGACTGCCCGGTGTTCGATGGCCTGTAGCACGGTTACGGATTCGGTTGGTCGGGATTAGGTCCTCACACGCTTGTTGAGGATACCCTAATACTGTACTAGGCTATTCACGCTGTATCCCCCTAAATCTCATTATTATCAACTTGAGGTCATCGTGATGCTCGCTTTCGGATGTTATCTCTCTATGAAAGGAAGATTAGAGCCCGGCCACTCGCAACGAAGCGATAAAAACTGAAATAGAATCTTAACATGGCGATGGTATAGATTCATGCCCTATTGCCGCTTTAGGCGAGAGCCTTAGTGAATGATATATTACTACTACGTCCCCTCTCAGCACTCTGTAACACTGCTCTAGGTACGATTTTCAACGTACCTTAGCAGGGGGAAGCTTGGATGCAGCCCATGAGCTCTGTTCTGAGAACGCTGATATAGCGATTAATTGGTGAGGGGTGGATCTAAGGTGTCTGCAGTGGAGTTTTGGGTCTTCTGGTGATCAGGGCTGGAGGTTTGCACCATGCCAAGAGGAACGAGGCTTCCGGATTCTGTTACGTCAACGACATCGTCCTCGCTATACTCGAGCTCTTGAGGTTTCATCCGCGAGTCCTCTATATCGATATCGATGTAAGACTATGCTTGCGCTGCTGCTGCTGCTGCTGTTACTACTACTACTACTACTACTTCTTGCGGTTCACAATGAATCTCTCAGGTGCACCATGGGGACGGTGTAGAAGAAGCGTTTTACCAAACATCCAGAGTGATGACGGTCAGCTTTCACAAGTTCGGGGACTTTTTTCCAGGTTTCCATCCGTACTAGCTTCATCGCTCCAAGACACACCTTTCAGGGACGGGCGACATCAGCGACATAGGGACCGGAGAAGGAAGGTTCTATGCGTTGAACGTGCCACTGGACGAAGGCATTACTGATGACATTTTCTCTGACTTATTCAAGACAGTTATAACTCGTGAGTGCTGCGCTCTGGTCTGATAGACGATATCATAGTGGATGGGAAATGAGAAGTCCCAGTATAAGATTGAAGTTTGAGACTCCAGTGATGAGAATGTATTTGTAGGAGTGGTCGAGATCTATCAACCAGGGGCTATCGTATTACAGTGCGGTGCAGACTCTCTTGCTCATGATCGGTAGGTTGAATCATGACGGGCATATCTATTTGCATATGTCCTGTGACTCAGACTAGGCCGCTTCAACCTCACTCTTCAAGGCCACGCTAACTGCGTAAGGTTGGTGAAAAGCTTTGGGATACCATTACTGTTGCTCGGAGGTGGCGGGTAATATCACTGACTGTTACCACCTTGGTTATTGTAGGGTGCCGGCCACGATTGCTCTTTCTGCTCTTCCCATCATCTCATGCGTGAGGACACATCAGGTATAGATGTGCTGCATCAGGTATACAATTCGGAATGTATCTCGCTGTTGGGCATATGAAACGGCCGTGGCGCTTGATCGGGACCAGGTAATATAGGACGAGTTAGCCTTAGTGGTCTCGATCGTCATCGGTTGTAACAAAGCACAGAAGCAAGTTCACAATCTCAGGATCTGCCCAATCAGCTACCAATGAACGACTTCTGGCACTACTATGCGCCTGATTATAAACTCCAAATCCAGCCCGTAGCTGCCCTTCACAATCTCAACGCACCTAGCGCTTTGGACAAGGTTAAGACGGAATGTTTGAAGAACGTAGAGCTGCTCGTAAGTGGTTGTTCATCGGAAGCCATCGGTATTGCTGGAATTGTCTTGCTTTCTTCTCCGTACAGAAGCATGCTCCGGGTGTAGAGTTCGCCTATTTGCCCTGGGATGTGATAGAGACGGCGAAAAGAAGGGAAGAGTAAGTGGGGGGGAGTAAGCGTGATGATGAGACTTCCAGAGAAATCTGATTCAACATAGCACGAAATTTTTCTCAGTATTGCCATTGCAGGGTTTTTCGAATATGCGTGCACGACGGAGGGCGCACTGAAATCTCATGCGATCGTCCCGTAGGCGGCGGCAAGAGTATCTCCAGATAGCCGCCGAGAAGCAGGAGCTGATGGATGATGATGGTGACGGGCAGGTGGGAAGAAGTGGTGTGAGGCCAGCTGTAATAAGCCCCGCCTTGTGGGATAATTCTCGCTGATTCGCCCCCCCGTGTTGTTGGATGCAGTTGCATGCATATAGGAATGCATATCGAAAAGACCATCCGAAAAGACGCCGTAAGAATGGCGATGATGATGATGGAGAGGAGGAGGCAGAAGATTCTGCAGACGGCTTGTGATGCCATGGACCCACATTCGGATTATCACAGTAGTGACAAGCAGCAGCCCCTTCGGTGCCCGAGGGAGACACCAACGTTTGCTATGAGACATTTCAAAACTTGTATAGTTTCACACTAACGCCGAAGGAGCTTACATTGTTGAGTCCGGGGCAACATAACAGTCCACTTGAGCTCCCTCTTAGTTGTGTTAAGTTTTTTCACTCAGTATGCCAGGCCTGGCAGGGAAGGTGTTACTGAAGACGCTGAAGTATGGCGCGGTCGTGAGTGGTACAGCCTTGGGAGGCTCTTGTGCCTACATATACTTTACCACGCCGGTAGTAATAGTTTTCTTCGCCTAGGGCCCCGCGATGTAATGGAAGCTGCCGCATTCGCGTCAGTGTAATAGTTCACAAGTTTCACGTACATGGCTGTCGGACTAGCCTCCTTGATTATCATAGCTCATCGGACTAGCAGTCTGTTATGAGCATTGAGCACGGTCTCAGAACCCCATTCCCGCAAGTGGCTATCGGAAGACTGTGCCACAGTTCGATCGTGGGAAGTCTTTGGAGAGATTGCGCAGGGATAAGTACTGAAAGTGTCGAGTTCGTGAGTGTGTTGCACTACGCTATTGCATCAGGTTCGACATTATTGTGATAGGAGGAGGAGCGACGGGGTCCTCTATAGCATTGGATGGGGCATCTAGAGGACTCAAAGTTGCGGTATTTGAGCAGGATGATTTTGGCTCTGGGACTAGCAGTCGAAGTAACACAGTATCAGCCAGCAGCTACTTTACGTAGTCATTCCCTGTCGTTACCAGGTACCAAGCTCTTGCATGGCGGAATCGGCTATTTGAAATCAGCACTACTGGGTATGGACATGCAAATGTTTCGGATGATTTATCAGGTGCTAAGTGCTCTAGGGGATGTCTCTACATGCGTATCATACCGGGACAACATGGATATTGTTGCTTAGTCCGTTCGGGAGCGATCTCACATGCTGCATGCGGCGCCCTATCTAACGCAGCCAATGCCGATATTGCTACCAGCCTTTTACCCGATGGAGGCGATAAAGAGATGGTTGGGCGTTAAGCTGTAGTGACTTGTGGTTGGCCATGACCTCTATATGTCCGCTTACTCCTAACGAGGTGCCACTGTGAATGATACTCTCGTCTAGTCTCGGTGAACAGCTCAGGTCAATGATTATCTACAGGTTTGATACGATGGCGAAGGTGATGTCGGTTTTCGATACCGGAGTACCCAACTCCTACTGGGTCAGCAAATCTAATACCAAATTTATGGTAATATAGGATGCCGCCTCGCGAGCACTACTCGAGGTCACCGGCCGCTCACGGCGGAGGCTTCGAGCTATATTCTTACTTTGTTCACGTGCCGATGAGTAAAACTGCGGATGAGTACGATTAGTGTAGTCGAGATACTGGCATATGCTTCTGCATTCCGCGGCATGATCTCTGCGGTCTGCGGCATCATGATCATCCATCTATGATAGACTATCATACGCGTCTATGCACTTCATAACCTTCGGTGTAACATTTTAGTACGCCTCATTTTTCATTTCGCTGTTGACAGTCCGTCCATTCATTTTGTCTCCCCTCTAGTTCCCTTTACTGAGAAGTGAGGGCCTACTTGGTAGTATGCTCTATTATGACGGTCAATTGAACGATTCCAGAATGAATCTGGCCATTGCCATGACATCTACAGTAATGCTGCTGACTTGCCTCTCGATATCTCCAGGTAGCTTCCTGACAGGTCGATGATTACATCGATGGATGGGTCCCAGCTACAGTAGTCAACCATGCTTCAGTGGAGCATGTGAGGAAGGATGCTCAGGGCCGCTGCGACGGGGTCCAGTAATATATACGTCAGCACATATACTGCAGCTTCCCTCTAGCCTGGTCGCATCTCAACGGAATAATATCCACCGGGACTAGATATGGATAATTCTCTTCTGTCAGGGTGAAGGACAAGTTGAACGGTGAGGAGTTTGAAGTATCTGGGAGTATAGTGATCAACGCTACTGGGGCCAGGACTGATGCTCTACGACGGGATGTGGACCCTGGCATCGAACCTAAGATAGCGGTCAATGCGGGAGCCCACATGATACTGCCGAGGTACTACCAGGGCTTCGCGGATTCTGCCGGGTCATCTGTGGGATGGCTGTCGGGTGGGTTCTGCGTCGTTTGTGCGTTCAATTGTTTCTGCGGCTTGAATGGCTAGGTCGTATGCACCAAGGCCGTATGGGATGCTCATCCCAACAACTAAGGGCAAGAATGCACTATTTTATTTCCCTTGGGAAGGTAAGCATGCCACTAACTTCGTATCTTGCCCGGGTGAACCTTTGACATGCCACTCAGGTAACGCCCTTGTTGGCACCATAAATCACAGCGCTGATTTGGCGGATCTGCCACCACACCCATCAACGGAGGTTTTGGATGTTATACTTGACGAAAGCACCGAGTATCTTAACTTGAACAAGGAGGATCTCATGAAGGTTGGACCACAGGCCATCCTCTAAATTTATCCCATCTTCATAATCAGGATATAACAGCCGCTTGGAGTGGTGCAAGGCAGTTATCCAGCGATCCGAATGATCCTCGGTTCGGCAAGGTGATCATGACTTAGTCGTCTATTCCGCAGCTTTGCAGCTGATCGGTCAGGACTTCCGCGGCCACCAAATCATTGTTGACGGAAAGTCGGGTCTCATAAGCATATTCGGGGGAAGCTGGACTACATGTCGGTAGTATTCGAGTTTACAGGCGGAGCGAAGCGTGATTTTGCGATTCCCAGATTGATGGCACAGGATTGTGTGGACCGAGCGTTGGCTGAGCACAAGGGAGATGTTGTTGCGACGTATCCCTGCCGTACGTACAAGTTGAGACTCATCGGCAGTCAGGACCCGAGGTTTGTGGATTACATCAGTGGGCTTACAGAGTGAATCTTGGCGCCGTAGGTTCCCCTCGTGGCATGCAGACTCGTCGCTTCCGGGTGAAGAAAATGGCAATGGAGCTGCACAGGGAGTATGCAGTCGATATGGATGGTATGTGAATCTTTCATGCTCGAGGATCCAGGATCGATCCCAGTGTGCATCATGTTTGCAGATGCTACTCACCTAGCTACAACGTATGGGGCCTTAGCTCCCGCGGTATGCGAGTTCGGCAAGAAAACCGATAGTCTGAACCCGTTGCTGCCGAATCAGGTAGTGCTTGTGTCGTCTGTCTCCCCTGAGTCTAATGTAGTTCAACAGTCCCAGGCGGTTGCTATCATATTTGATCAACACGTAACCCAGGTGTCGGGCTGCAGCTAGTGTATCTTTAGTCGTATCTACGCACTGAGGTGCTGGTGGCCTGTGACCAAGAGATGGCGGAGTCTGTCATTGATGTCATTGCAAATCGTACTAGGATGGCCTTCGTTGACCCCGGTGGGCACTCTAGCGATCTTGCCGGATGTAATATTCTACTCAAACCAGCGTGGGATATTGCCGTACTTCATTGTTACTCGTTGATTGCCAGCCTCCATCCTAATTGCGGTGTATCGCACTGATCGCCCGCTATTGCCTTTAGATTGTTAAAGCCATTGGAGACCGAAAGGGATGGAACACTGCTAGAAGAGAGGCCGAGGACGTTGAGGCTAGGGACTTCCTCGCTAAAATGACATATGGCAATCAGCCTGCTGATGAGCACAACTCTGATATGAAGAGACGGAGAGCCTACCGTGATTTCCCTACCACTGAAAGGACAAAAGTCGAGGATTAATTTTGTGATGCGATACGAAACTGGGCCCCGCTGTTAAGTCTCACAATGATTCATTCGCCTACCAGCTTTCTGAGTTTCAATGCCGCTACATAGAGTCTTGTTAGCGTGGTTGGAATCTAGTTCGCCCGGCCCGGTAGATAGATTATTCCCACCTATCTGAGATGGCATCAGACCGCTTGTGTTTGGGGATGAGTGAGTCGGTACTTGGCGGTTTCAACGGAGAGCGTGGAGACTGGCATGGGGTGTATGGAACTCGATGGTGTTTGGCAGTCCTTCTTTCCCTATGAGTAACGTATTAACTATGACTCGACCAAGACCCTCTACAGGTGGTGGAGGGAGGAGCCCGTGTAGGGCCCCAACGGCAGCAAGTTTAGAAGCCGCGCATTTGGAACACTATTGGGATGGTAGTAATAATCATACAACTCGAGAGAGCAGTGAGAGCTCCAGCTTCCTCAGGTCCGTGCAGGGGATGCGGTCATCACGAGCACGGCCATACAAGCGGCGGCGACCTTGTTATACCGCTTCCAACACCATGTCAACTCTGCGATATGAATGGTGGTAGTGGCAGTCCGGGTGGGGGGACGACTGCTGCCAATACGCCGGGTAGAAGTAGCGATGAGGATCGGCAGTCTTCTGCTCTAAACCGTCGTAACATTATTCCGCGGGCGGCGCGGGAGATTCACAAGAGCGCTCCATGCAAGGCCAGCGGAGGGTACATGGACGCCAATCGGGGGGTATCCGAGGATACGACCGCTGGAGACTCCTCGCCTAGTGACACAAGTAGTTTGGATGACATCAGGGAGGCAGCCCTGCAGTCACCTGAATGGGCCAATTCTGATCCACCGATCCACCGACCCGAAAAGCTACCCGAAGGCCAAGTTGTTCTTACCAGTTCCTGTAATGTTTACGAGTGTGACACATCACAGTGACGGTGTGGTCTCGTTAGATTCGCCCACCTCCGGGCTTCCTTTGTAACCAAGTCCTCACGGACACCGAAGTCCCTCCGTACGGATTGAGTCCAGTGAGCGTACCGGGGGAGGACACCCCGGTTGATGAGGACATGTTGGCGACATTCGACAGGTTGAGGTGATACTAGGGTGTGATGGTTGGCTTCTCCTCGAACTTGGGATCATCTCGAACCCTTCTGAATCTACGCTCTTCTAGGTTCATGGCCATTGGCATATCAGAAACTTCTGGTCTGCACGTACGGCTTCACTACGGTGACCGGAAGCTGGTCAACGCAAACTCTGAGAAGTATCAGGTAATATCGATCAGCCTCATCCTTGGATTGAGCTTCGACCCTGAACGTAACTTTATCAGCCACAAGTGGAGGAGCTGAGGGAGCGTTGGGTACCCGAGAAATGCCCCCCACGTCATTGCAGAGCAAGAAGGCGTCACGCTCGAAGCACGACTTTCGATGGTTATTCGGCGGCTATGACTGGGAGCATGCCCGCGCCTCCTTGGCCTTCAAGCGCCAGGTTCGACAACGCTAGCCAAAGATGCAGTGGAGTCACTACGGAATGGAACAAGAGAGCTGCTATAGGGCGGAGAGGGAGCCCCAATAGAGGTGAGAAGTCCTGCACCAAGACAATCCGCACTGTAACTCTCCGTTTCTGTCAGATCTTCGGCTAAGGTCAACAGCGACCATGGGGATGATTAGTTATAATCGCCGGCTACGGAAGCAGCAAGTGCGGTCGTTGATGCAGGGGGGTGGAGGAGGAGGAGGGGCAGGTTGCCATTCCCGCAGAGCTTCATCATTGGGGCTTGCCCACAACGGTGCGATGCCGATTGGATCTGGCGGTCCTGAGGAATGTGGCACTAAAGATCGATATTCAACAAAGCTGTCAAGCTGCAGGTGACGATCCATTCGATGCGCCTCAATGGGCAAGGGAACTTTATTCTTCAGGTTATTCTGAAATCGATCAAGGAAGATAACGATTTGCTGAATTTTGGCACGTGAAAGAAATCACGATCGATTTTGACTCCAGCTGTTCTATTAATTTCAATTTTTGAAATTTCGGCTTTGATGATATTATGGGCCCTGCTGCTCCTACCCCTCTTCCGTGAATGACCCTTGAGAGCGCTACTCCGGTAATCATACCTACCCTAGGTAATCGCAATCAAGTATGTCTGTTGATAAAGATCACTTTCTACCAGCTGCTATATATTCTACTACTACTGCCTGATGTATCACCCTGGATTGTCAGGCAGGTCGTTGAAGTTTGTTCTGATCTCCATGGTGTGTTCGTGTTTCTTCGTGTCTTGTACTGTATTCTTGTGCTTCTGTTTTACTAGACTTGCAAGCCTCAGGCTGCCAGCCTGTGCTCCAATCATCAGAGACCGTACTTCTGGTAGACGATTCGCACTTCGTCGTCAATGAGTGTGTCCACACATGATGTCTTACAGTACTTCCACCACCAAACCACACCAGCCTATTTTTTCGATGTCATCATTTCTGTGCGCGAGCTTGGACCGTTGGAAGTCCTCAAGCCTGTTAGGTCGAAGCGATATTGCGTCACAAACAGGGTTTCTATCGATCCTTGAGAAGAGCTGCGTTAAAGTGGCGGAGGAAGCCCTTCAATGTGGCTGCGATAATCACTACGAGGAAGTGAAAGATCTGTGAACTAGAGACTCCTCTTTCTATTAGACAACTGAATATTCATCATCATCAAGTGTCTCATACCCATCGGGGACGCATATAATGATTTCATGACGTTCCAACAAGGGATGCTTATGGCAGTGGTACCTATCAACTGAGTTGTGTCACAGTAGTAACACCCTTCACTCACCCCAGAGGCTCGACCTGTTCGACGAGGGACGTATCTTCGCTCCAGTAATACATCTGCGGAGCAAAGGCGGAACATTTCCATAAATACGGATCCCGCTGGATACTAAGTTTAATCAGCTGACCTGGTTTTCTGCGTAGATCAGTGGGCGGTCTTTCTTGATCGTTTCCCGGGCTCCCATTGCCACTAAGTGCTCCATGCCTTCAACATCGATCTTCAAGAAATCTATTTTGCGAGCGAGTGAGAACCTGTTCTCAACACTGAGAGCTGACTGAGTTGGTGAGCGCAGTATTGTTTGGGGACCAGATACACTCCACCGCCCGAAGGATGTCCAACAGACTCCTACGAATCAAGACTGCGTATAGTGATGTTCTCAGTGCCGCTGTAGGCGACGAAAGCAACTTCCTCCTTCTGCTGTTGGAACACTCGCATTGCCCCTGAAAAGGAAGCTCCAGAGAAATGAAAGCGCTCACGCGACCGTGACGAGAGTATCCTGCGCAGCACTCATCACTTGAGTCGGACAAACGATTCGCACGAACCACTAGCCCGCTGAGAGCACTCATGAACCAGTATTCATCAGGAAGACCCTACCTAGGTTGCCAATACGACTAGAACTTGGTGCTTGAACTTCGACGACCTTTGCTGGACCTGGCTCACCAATGCCAACGTTGTAAGTGTAGACATTAGACAAGCCATTGAGAACCTCCGCAAACGGACGTATGATGAGGCATTTGTAGATTGAAATGACCTACCACATTAGCCGTAAGGATTTGATACATGAATCGGAAGGGCTCGAAGCAGTGGAGTTGCCCAGAAGTGCCCAACTTCTCAGCGAGGGATATAGAGTATCTGAATTAGTCAACGGTCTCCGAGCATAATAACCTGCACATCATAGTTTGTACAGAAGCGGCTCCTGAGGAGCCAACCCGGTGTGAATGGTATCCTAGCTTGGCTGCATGCAGGACACTTACGCCCCCACGTTTGCGCCTATTTCGACAACAGTCTGCCCTGGTTTAATGTAGGATAGTAAGAAAGACTCTTCGGTTGGGTCGTAAGTACCGGTCATCTTCATAAAGGCTGATACAACATAGTCATTGCCAGGGAGAGCAAGGACCTAAACCAGCCTACTGATGTGACAGGTCTCGATGCTCCTTCAACAACTGGCCTACGGAACTAAAACATAGGTCGAATTACTCTTGTCGGACTAGTCTGACTGGCTCCTGCGGTGATAAGAACCGGGAAGTGCTGTCCAACTACGGTATCAGGGATGAGTGAAGGTGACGAGCGTAATAAGGTAGAACAGAATGCGTACCTGGCAGCTGAGCTCCGCACACTGCGTGGGTCTCGTACCTCTACTTCTGTTGGTCCCATGCTTCACGCTGCATGGTATTGTTCGCATCGATCCAAATGCCGAAGGTGAAATTCTTTATCTGGAAAGCAACGCCGAGCTCCGCTTGAGCATAGTTTGCCGAGGAACTTTGAGAGTTCCACTGCCGAGGCACCCTCTTACGAAATCCGCACAATCACTGCGCTCATCTTCTGGGGGAAGTGAAGCCAAACCGGTGATGTAGAAGGCGAACAAGACCACACGTGCAAGCCGCATCACATGAATCGAATTGAACATCGTAAGCTACTCGAGTTCCGGACCGGCCGGTCGGGGTTCGGTAGGATCTCAGTATTTACCATTTAACCGGTGCATAAAACACCGGTGATACTACACAGAGTTCCGTCGTCTACTGCACACCTTTCATTTGTATTAACGTTAAAGCCATCGGTTTTGGAATCCGAGTAAATAATACCCCCATTCCGAATTGCCAATCGACTAGCGCAAACACACATCATCTTATCCAATGAAGTTCACGAAGGGGACCTCACAACATGAAGACATCGTTGGTACACAGGTTACCGCAAGTTGCTTGAAAGCGCTCTACGGTAGATAACACGGATTGAATACATAGTGAACATGCATGCTATAGATACAAGCGTCAAACTGGTGATCGAGTAGCTGAGGGTCATCAAATGGTTCTTAACTTGGTCATGCTCCATCACGTTGGCGGCGTAGTTGCTATATACTGAGTCTTCACCGTGATCAGGGGCCCAGTAGTCACCAGCAGTATCATCCGACTCCCCGGCAACTTCCTCATCGATGCCGTCGCTCTCTTGGTAGGAGTGGGAGGATGCGCTCTTCCGTGCGAAAGGTTTTATCCCAGCTTCCTTTGGTGTTTCTTTTACCTCCATTTCGGGGATAGCGATGAGGTCATCGTCAGGCGATGGGGAACTCGTCAAATTCTGCCCTCCCATCTTGGCTATGATTTGTTCGGCTAAATGCTGGGCGACCTCCTCGGCAGTAGCTCTAAGATGCTTCTCGCCGGGCTCTCTTAGTGCATGCACTGTTGTTCCAACGATGCCCTGCAGGATTGCTTCAACATCGGAGGTGAGCGATGTCTGGTTCTGTACCGACACC
Organism: Perkinsus olseni; assembly: GCA_013115135.1. Classification (NCBI taxonomy): domain Eukaryota; phylum Perkinsozoa; order Perkinsida; family Perkinsidae; genus Perkinsus; species Perkinsus olseni. The sequence goes on along the minus strand of JABANP010000101.1, from coordinate 109,257 downwards.
ACCTCGTCACTGTGCTGCCCCTCCATTGAATCGTCGGATTCCCCAGGCGTCGGGGCAGGCGATTCTGTCGTGGTATCCGCTGCCGAGCTTCTGTCAGACCCGCGGAAGTTACTTTCGGAGGTTCGATCAGACGCGTTCCTGGGAGGTATCAACTGCCCCGTGACTGCACCAGTGCCGATGACGACCATCCACGCTCCGCCGAACTTGTAATTCATCGGCACCTTCTTCATGTTAGTAAAGTTGATGCCGGGCATGCCTGGTCGGCCGTACTTGAGTTGCAGCGATACCACTGGCTTCCTTGGAACCTTGCAATCCGCATGGTCCTGCACATCCCATCTCGTAGGGTATAGATCCTCATAGTTCGCGCAGAGTTTCCCGAACTTCCCACAGAGCTGGCTGCCGTCACTGTTCCCACGGCATTTGCATGGTGCTGTTGGATCATTACTCCGATAGAGGAAGAAAAGGTCCACGTGGCAGGCTACCTTCCCAACCCTATGCACCACCCGTAATTCGTCAGTTTCACATCTCTCCCAAGTATCGTGTTTGATCTCTGACCCCACTCCAGCTTTCACAGCCGTCGCACGATAGCCTTGGCCCGGTAGCCGAGACTGGATCAACTCTGCCATGTTCCTCTGCTCCGGTCCACCATGCTTCTCGAAAGCATCACGGCATTCTTCCTTTAACAAGGTCATATCAGCATCAACGTCCCAAGGGATGAAGGTTTTACTGTGACGGTACCATCCGAGCAGAGATCCGTCGCTGAGAGAAGCATCGATGCTCAGGTCGTGCAGCACATGAGTCGTGGTGTTCACAACCTCTGTCATGCATTCGAGGAACTTGGACCGAGTTTCCATTGCAAGGATTTCTTCATGGTTCATGCAAAGTGTACCGTTGATGGTGACTTCTTTCATGGGCCAGTTCGACATGTCAACCTCATCTTTGACAATCGAAGGACATAAGAACAGGTTATCGAGAGCAGCAGTCTCCGGCGCGCCATCCGCCACAACCCGAATGAAGGGATGGGGGCTAAACATCGACTCGACCGACCACGCACTGTGCGACACCATGACGAGCAGACACAAGTACATGACAAAGCCGGCGTCTCCCGTCTTGTACCTTGTCGATAATCGAGGCGTGCGCCTCTTGCGAGTGCGCATCTTCTGTCTCGCTCGACAATGTCGACGGTTAGAGTCGACCCAGGTTCGACTCTCGGCGGCCGCAATTCTTCAGTCCAAAAATTGCATAGCAAGTTGAGCACGGGCACAGTGCCCGGGGCACTTCACGCGTTGAACTATGCCTCGGCTTCTCACGCGTGTGGCTCTTTGCCGCGCATGTAGGAGCTTCGAGAACTGCGGCGGCGGAATGGTATCGGCTAGCACCTCCCTACCCTGTGGCATCCGACCGCCGAGCTACGACTTCGAAGCCTTCCTATCTTGCTTGTGCCTTTTGAAAATGAATCCTGGCTCTGGTAGACCATATACTTCTTTCCTCATGCCATCCAGGAAGCGAAGTCGTTCAGAGGAGATGGTGGCATCGCCGCAAGACAAGGAAAATGGTAACGGGCAGAACGTGGAGCCAGTGAAAACCTCCAAGCCGAAGAAGCGGGCTAAGGCGTCGAGAAAGTCTGCTCCGGAGACTAAGAAGAACGATCTTCCCAAAGTTGTTAATGTAGCCTATGGCGAAGTGAACAAAAATGGTGAGAAGGTGCCCATGACGGATCTCGAACGTCATAAGAAGGGGAAGGAGGACTTCACAGCGATAGCATGGAACGTTGGTTCCCTCCGCTCTCTGCTCAACCACAAAGTTCATGAGCTTGTCGAACTGTGCAAGAAGGAACAGCCCGATGTGATTGGATTCATGGAAATCAAACTGTCTAACGAGGACATGTGTGAGGAGTGTGACAACCTACTTCGCGAGGCGGTTGAGGATATCTTGGGGCCTGTGGAAATTGTATGGAACCACTGTACAGCCAAAAAGGGCTATTCCGGCACTGCGTTCGTGGTTCGTAAAAGTGCCGGGAAGTTCGAGAGCAAGCTGGGTATCAATGGTCACGATGATCCGGAGGGTCGGACCATCACCTTGGAGTTCGATGACATGGTCGTAGTACTTTGCTATGTCCCAAACTCGGGGCAGGACTTGAACAGGCTGGGCTATCGTACTGCTGGTAAGGATTGCTTTGATGCTAAGTTGGCCAAGTACTGTGAAAGCTTCGATAAGCCTACCTTGCTGCTGGGAGATCTGAACGTGGCGGACCGTGATGTGGATATTTGGAACGTCGATAAGCCGCACATTCCTAAGAGCGCTGGTACTACATAGGGGAGTGAAAGCCGCTCATTGAGTGTCACCATCGCAACGTCTATGGGCATGAATACCTCGATTCCGTTTCATACGCTTACTTCGGGACAAGCAAGTTATTTTCCTCACCTCTGCTGAAGTTTTGTTTGATGTCCTCTGCAGGTACCACGAATGAGGAGCGAGAGTCCTTCCGGGAGCACTACACGTCCAAGGGCTTCATCGATACATTTGCCAACATGCATCCAGAAGCTACCGGCTGCTTCTCCTACTGGTCTGTTCGAGCACGCAATAAGCCGAAGAATAGGGGTCTCAGGCTCGACTACGTTATGGCAGCTCCGGGCTTCCCAACCGATAGAATTAAAGATGCGTTCATTCTCGAGGACTTCGCTCCCCACGGTGACCATTGTCCAGTCGGTGTCACCTTTAAGAGGTCTAAGAAGCACCCGCTCAAGCGACACTAGGCCCCCAGCTGCTCTTGACGCTATGGCAGCTGTCATTGTTGCCGAGGGCCACCATTTGTCTTCGCTGGAGGGATTTTTGCACGAAAACTTGTACGATTTTCTATTCAGTTTAGGGTTGAGTTGAAACAATGTACGAGCGGAAAGAGGAAGGGCACCCGCTTATGAATCATAAGATGGAGGGCCGTGTAGTTGGCCTCAGGATCGGCCAGCATTGTTGTTGCCACTATCACCATGGTTACCATTGAGTAGGACGGCAGACGGGCATCAACCTCTCTAGAAGAGGTGTCTCGCTATTAGCAACGACTTGTGTTAGTTTATTCGGTCAATCAACCGAGAGGCTCCGCTTGAACCGTTCAACGGTTCTAAACAATTCCTGGGTGAATAAACAACACAAAGTGTCCTGGCTTTTCCTCTCATCTCGAGTAACACAGCTGCTGCCCTGCAACCAGTAGGGGTTGGTGCACTCTGACCTATGGAGTGATACACACTGGGAACGTCTATCAGCTTGTGTCGCCAAGGCGGTGTCTACTAACCTTGAGATATGTCCCTACAGTCCTCTCATCGTACTGTACCAGTACCGCCATCATCAACGGCCGGCACGCTGTTGACTGGGGAGACCACCATCTCCAGTGCTGAGACTGCTGCTCCTCCTCCTCCCGCCGCTGTAGAGTTAGATCTCTTGATGGGATCCACTGCTAGTCGGTATCCCAACGTGGTGAGTACCATCCTTCAGTAGGATGCCCTCTCGCCCCTCACCGCCCTTTTTCTGGCAGCTCCACTTCCTACCAACAGACGCCAATATCATAATCATGGCGGTGGGGGCGGTAGTGGTGATGCAAGACCTGAGTAACCCTCATGAGCAGACACTTCTCAGAGGCCACGATTCTGAGGTATATCCTGTATCCTCCTCCCTGGTGGCGTCAGAACTGCCAGTCAGGTCTGTGCCTTGGCAGTGTGCAAGAACGGAAGGTTTATAGCGAGTGGTCAGCTCGGGTCGGAGACTCAAAAGGTGTTAAGTTAGTGTTCAGACGTGCTCAGCTATGAATCACCTTACGTCATGCATGAAGCTTGCTGTTCTTGCTCCTCAATCGGGGTCATCGTCCTCCGACCACACCACGGTCCTCAGGAGTCAAGTGGCAGCAGTGAAGGTTTGGTCGGTGCCTGACAAGGCGGATATCCTCACCTTACCTGGGATATGCGGCAAGTAGGTCTGTGTCGGATAGCATTCCTGATACCATATCGCAGATGCATCGGACTCGCCCTGAGCGATGATGGCAAGTTCCTCGCAGCTGCCGGCCTCAACCAGATGCTGATAGTATGGGATGTGTCTAGTGGTGGAGAGCAGGTAGGCAGCTGTAAGGATAATCCCAACACTGAGTCGACTGTGCTGCACCACGGATGTGATGGTCGTGCTGTTTCTTGTAGTGTATCAGTAGTCTGAGGAACCATCAGACGACTGTCTTATTGACCATTCAGATATATGCCCGTCGAACAGAGCAGCCCTGCAGTATTCTGGCATTACATCTCGTATCCCCCAGGCCACAGATGGACCCCATGGTCAGCGGCCTCCTCGAGTGGTTCGAGCCCAGTAAGGGCATGTGCTTCTATCATCCATTCTCACTGCCCAGCCGGTGTCTAGAATGTTAACAGGGGTCAGCTCATCCCGGTAAAATCGAATGTGACAACCACCGTGCTTGCCGCGTAAGGGCAAGTCGCCGGCTCAAAACTCAATCTTAGTCAGTCCATCGAGTCCGAGACCGTTTGGGAGCCTGTCGGGCCATTCGCGCTCTAGTTCCGCTGCCTACGGTCAGGCAACAGCATCAGCAGCATCAGTCGAAGTATGTTCTGTGCACAGCACAGGATAGCCTGGTGATGAAACATACGATAGAGTTTGATATATCCCAGATGAGCTACGTACTCACAACTCACAAGATGCAGATGCCAGGTGATGATGATGATCAACAGAATGGCGATAGTCTTGCACTACGTATCCTCATCATTGGCTTGCTCACATGCCTGCAGGTCACAGCCTGCTGCGCAACTACACCTGTGGTGTCATCATCTCGGGCCAGTTGGTTACAGGGACACAGCAAGGAGAGCTATGCGTATTTAGCTTGGATGCTATGGTAGGTTCCATCGACCGTTCACTTCACCACTCTCAGTAAATTGTCGGTGGGACTCTACGCAGCAGGTGTTCCGGGCCAGCATGCCGTGCTGCAATGGTACGGTGAGATCTCTAGCCGTTATTGGAGGCTCCCTGTATGTAGCGGGAGGGGATGGCAAAGTATACAGGCTGAGTGTGATGGTGGTCGAGGAGGCTTCACAGTAGATACGATCGTTCGAGGGGTCCGATGTCCAATGGCATGTGGTGGGCGAGAATGCTGTGGACCCAGCAGCAACTGGAAAAGGTATCCACTCTACGGTCCATCCGCTCTTGACTTCTACATTCGGTCTACCCTTGATCGTGGCGATTCGAATCATCAACAGTCTTCATTGCAGTGTTGTATGAGGCTGAAAACCTTGGACTAGCTGTGCGGATGTGGACTCCCCTTGGTAGGTTCGGGCCTCCTGTGCCTCACACCCTCGCCCTCTGGCAAAGAGCTTCTTGCTACATCAACTAACGGCAAGCTATGGCGTATCAAAGCGCGCTCATTGGAAGCTTCCCTCCTCCAGTCCAGTGTTACAGGAGAGGTCATCGTCCGCAAGCTCCCCTAGGCCGATCAACGCTTCATGAGTCAGGTGACGTGTGTAGCATTCGGCAAGGATGACAGTAACCATCTGATGTCTGGGTCCTCCTTTGGGAGGCTTGTCCTGTGGGACCTTGGTGAGCTCAACCCTGTTGCCACTGCCCAGGTAGCCTCTCACACCAAATGTTTTTTCTCACGATAAAGTCGCGCATCAATTGAACAATCATTCTCTGATCTGTATCACGGCATTCTGTATACCAATCGAGGGCAGCACTCCCGGATAATCAGCAACAATTCGATCATCATTCCATAATAACGTACCTTGTGGCGTTAGATCCTTCAAATTATGGCAAACTACCGAACTACTTCTGCAGCGTTGATAACTATACAGCTCGTTGTGCGAGGACTGAGCTTCCGACATTCCCTCTCCTCGAATTGAACCACTCAGAACTAGCGTTCTATGAACGAAGTGCAGTAACCTCGTGTAATGGCAGGTGTCTAAGTCACGTGTCGAGTGCCTGTGTGCAGGACCGGTCGCTACTTCGGAAGCACTATGCGGGTGAGTATAATCTACCATGCCTCTTTCTCAGCACTCTTGTTGCTAGCTATGAGGACGGCTTTGTGAGATGCTGGCGTGTGAGGCTGGGGAGACAACAGTGTACTCCTATGGGAGATACCAAACGCTCATCGTACCAAGGTCTCCACGGTAAGATCGGACACCACTCCCTCATGCTGCAAACTTGATGTGGCCAGGTTGCGTGTTCATCACTGTACGTAGTCACTGGTGGTGGACCCGGCTGTTGCGCCGTCCGGATTTGGCATCGACAAACCAGGGAGCTGCTCATCCAGTTTCAAGAGCATAACCCGAGGTCTCCAATTACCTAGTTTCGTCGGTGCGACTTCGACCCTATAGGACCTGCCCGACGGGGGTTGTCACCGTCCTGGTCGACGTATCAGCTCCCCATATCGTCCACAGCACCGCGGGTGATGGACAGATAGTTACCTTCGATCTGAAGGCTGGAAAGGCGCAGATTAAGCACCTATGGAAGGGAGGTCGGTAGCGGCATCAGCCCTGACTGACCCATATTCTGAGAATATTATTCTCATAAGACCTGTCTGATGGATGCCGGTGGCCGTTGTGTCTGAGCTGGTCCGTAGGTCAAGTGACTGGTATGACACAGAGGTTGGACTCTGAGAATGAGCTCATAACCTGCCACATGGATGGTCGTTTGATGTTCTGGGATATCGACTATGCTGACCCTGTTGCGGGTCTACAAGCGAACAGTAGGGACTGCCGATCCTCTGCTAGCCAGTTTCCTTGCAGCACTCTACTGCTAGGCTCTTATACTCTCCAGCCGACTCCTCGGCTAAGATGTGTGACGATGTCTCCTGATGGACGGTAGGGGTTCGTGATATCCTCACCGTCGTTCATGCTCCTGTGCGGGATTGAAGCACTCATTACGGGCAGTGAGCGCTGTGGGCGAGTAGTTCAGCAATCTCCTGAGTAGAAGCTGTACTGGTCGCGATTTATAAATGACTCAGCATTCATGTTGTTTGCCCTATCACAGATCGTCACTAAGGTACGTGGCGGCTGGTGCGGAGGATGGTCAAATCTACATTTTCGACCTGAAGACCTCCCAACAGCTGCCGCCCGCCTGTAACGGCAAGCCTAGTGGGCATTCGGGAGGTAACCGCTGGATGCCGTATCGCTCTCTCTTATCGATAAGACTCAGTGTCTAGAGCTGCTAGTAGAGGAGACTTCACGTAGTCTCAACGGTCGTCTTGCCACTCGCCTCTTGGCGCTCTACTGTAGCTGTGCAGGAGGCTTCGGGATGCACTGTTCGTGAACTGGTCGGATCGCAGTTCGGTACCTGTCCCTCTTTTCAGCCGTGCGTTCGATCTGTTGGTCACCAGACAGTCGTCAGCTCGCCACTGCAGCTAAGGATCAGAGCTTAGGCTTATGGAACTTCTATGAGGAACACCATCACGAAGGGAAGAGTGAAGGTGATGATGACGATGATGGTATAAAGTCTGCTGCTGAGGGAAGCTGAGCTTCTCTCTGTGAGGTGGATGATGTTGGACATGAAAACATGTTTGTATCTGATCATGGCCGAGGCTGTCTGACTTGCATTTATCAATCAACTCTCTTCGCATGAAATCGTTATGCACATGAGTTTCTCGCTCGATCTCGCATGACGTAACCAGAATTTCTCGGCATCGCCGTCTTGTCGGTTGGGACAAAGTCTGGCCCACACCACATATTTTCAACAGTTCCATCTCCCGGTTAATAAATGTTGTTCTGCGATCGTCGTAGTGCTCTCACTTTGAACCTCCGTCTGATGGAGTCCCTGTGGTTGAGGAAGGATTGCAATGTTGGGCCGATGGTGGAACTCCAGGCCGTCATACAGGAGTTCATCGGCCCTGACAGCCACCAGACGTCCTTCGACTGCTTCACTGAGATCTTTCACATCGCCAAGAAGCCTGAAGCCTTCATCGTCCGTAATGGTGAGCTCATCGGTATCTACATCGAGGAGGAGAGGATAACCTTGAGGTCTGTCTTGGAGAATAACCGATTCGTCATGGAGCTCGATCCACCCTGCCCGAAAGGATCCTTCATCGACTTCTCTGCCGACGTGGACCATCTCGCCGCGTTCGACAGAAAGGCCAACAGACTGTATCTTTATGACCTCGGGAAGGGGCAGTGCACCGGTGTCGTGGAGATCAGAGGGTTGCCACGAGCAGGCGAGAAGAGTCTCGTGGCTAGGTATGCTGAGAACCGCTTCTTCGTGTGCTTCATCTTCAAGAAGGACATGTCGCTGTACGACTGCGAAATCAGAGAAGGCTCATGGTCATCGCAGGCTAGGAGGCTCATAACACACACTGCGATGAGCGCCTCGTGGAGCATTGTCGATATGAGTTGCTCCTGGTCGGCCACTCATCTCGAAGTTGATATCGTCTGTGGTGAAGAGTATTATTACGATTGCCGCTCGTTGGTCCTAGATGAATCCCCGCGGCCTCGTATTGTGATAGATATTTGGGGAGAGATGCTACAGTATATAGCTGAGGAGACGACCGTTGCCACCTCTCTTCACTTCGTCAGGCACAAGTGCGTGCTGATGAGCCATTTGAACGATAAAAATAAGGTGTCATGGACACTTAGAGCTCTCGACAGTAGCAATAAGGTGTTATTGCCCATTCCTGGAGCATCGACGGTTCTGGGCGCTGGCTGCCTGCCCCACGGCATACTCTACACCATTGAGACAGATAAGGAGGCGCCTTCCGCTTGCACCATTCGACTCCTCCATCGCTATCAGTGAGAAGGAGATCACTACCACCCCATTATTCTCAGAGTTAGATTTCCACCACGCGTCCTATCTTATTATCTTATTCTCTCTCACAACTCTGGCTTGCGTTGATTAGTGCGATAGCATCAGAGGGCCGAGCGAGACCGTATCATACGCGAAGGGCACAAACTGTGCAATACACAGTCCCTGTGCGACGCCTCGCGCTCTGGATTGATCAAACGGTCATCAAGAGAACGTTGCCCAGAATCAGTCTACTGCAGTCCAACGTAAGAGCGCGCGCCCCTGAAATTGTCCCGCGATTTGAACCCAGGACATTCTAGGAGTTAATCAAAACTTCTGGAACCGAGTGACGTCTATGGCATTACGGTCGATATTCGAAAATCACGTCGTGAAGGCTAGCAGCTTGTCTGTCGGCTAATCCAATTCTGGGTTCCTATGATAGGAGTGTGATGGAGCGGCCGGTCGACGTTCCGCAAACTGTCAAACACAGGGCAAAGCTAAGCCAAAGAAACTTAGACTCAGAAACGCGCACTTGAATCATGATAGGCGAACCGCCATTGTACGGGAATAGAGCACTTCGTGATGACCGAGCAAGACACCTGACAGAAATGCGTAAAACTGATGACGATCGCCGACGGCTCGGACCTGAAGTGGGCCCCACGCTACTCATGCTCCATTCAATGGCGCCAGCCCTCTTGAGATTACCCAGAGCAAGTACCACCTGGAACGAACACACATGCATTCACGCTCTACCAATCGGCTAACACCATCTGTTCGCTCGCTCTGTCCTCTGCTCGAGACACTAAAGGCGTGTGCAGCACTAGTAGCCCTCCCCTGGCCACCACCCCTGCCGCTGCCTCGACTTTCTTGTGCAAACTGAGAGCCGACACCGACTCAGCGACAGGGTTATCACAGCGCTTTTATACCCTTCGGCAGAGGCAACGAGCTCCCGTCCGAGCTGACCGAATGCAACCTTCTCCCTTTTCTTAATTTCTGGATACGCGTGTAAGATGACGACGTCGAAGGAGAGCCTAGAGGCGGCCATCGCCTCGAGCTCATTCTCAATGTCGTTCCTCAGGAGTGTTGAAACCTGGGACCCTGAATGAAGCTTAGCGGCGCTAGCCTCGAGCTGGGCTACCCAAACTCGCGTTTTGATACCACAACAAGCCGCGGCGGCCAGATCCCGAGATCTTACCTTATCATCCACGTCATTGATCTTTTAGCATTAGCTTCAGCATACCGGACGGCTTTGACGGACTCGTCCAGCATGACCACCTCGTTGGCCCCACCCTCCTTGGCTGCTCTGATGCCCCAGCCCGCCGTAACCACAAGCGATGTCGAGGACAGTTCGGCCCTTGACAGACTGAACATGAGCGAGAGCTAGCCATAGGGCTTCTCTGGGGTTCCACTCACCTGTAGTACACGCTGTCGCATATCAGCTTCATCGAAGGGCCACATACTCTGATGAGGGACGTCCATGAGAGGCAGCTGGAAATGCGTGTTGCCCTCGATAACGTAGGACGCCGTGGAGTGTGCCTTCACTGCCTCGGACTAGTGTAGTAGCGAACTCCTGAAGGCACCAGCGAGGCATCAGCTAGCGGGCTAGCATATCGCGCACTATGTCTGCTACGGATATGATACGTCTTAGCAGCCTCTATAATATCACTGAGGCTACCAGGAAACTCGGGACCTCAAAAAGTTATAACACTGGAAGGCGCTCACTACTCATGGCGAGCAGGAAAGGAGAGGTCCATGAGACGAACCTTCCCATCAGCGCCATGCCGCTCCTTCCGCCAGTTCATTTTATGCACAACCACGGCTTTGGTATCGGGCACTCTGTCACAGACCTCCTCGCGGACGATCGAGTCCCACGGGAACTCCTCACCATAGGTGTCGTACCTGTCCACGGCGGCTGATCGACTGTCCTGTGGATGCATTAGTCACTTGAAGACGAGTATGCTGCCCCCTCCATTCTCCTCAGCCACTCGTAGTAGATCGCAGGTTATGCCGGGTAGACCATCAGCCTCGGCAGTAATCAGTCGGCCGCAGCGGTCCCGAGCAATGGTCGGCAGCTGTAAACTGCGTGCCACCGCCCGATGGGCTCGACGTCGGAAGTAGCCGCTGACAATACACAGACTGCACAGGGAAGGGCCCCAACCAGCATCATCGCACATGGCGTCAGCAGACCTGCCCGATCGTGGACTAGCAAGATAGTAACTCACTGCTATATAATCTTCCGTAGCAGTAGAGGAGGATGCCTGCTGCTGTTGAGGTGTACTCCTTGTTAGCACTCGTATTGGTATAGAGCTTGAACGGTTGAGGATGCCCAACCCAAGGTCCACTCCATCAGGCGCTAGCAGTCTAACTATGGAGCCTGGAGGGAGGGGGTTCAACTCCTTTATGTTTCTCTATCTGAACAGCAACACCACATCTTCAATATGGACATGGGTCAGAACAAGCAGCAAAGAACGGCTTTTCACTACAGTAGTGTCACTTGAGATAATCCTGCAGCTGGCACAGTTTTCAAACGGAGCGAGACAACGACTCAGGGGACCAGCGCCGTGGTATCGAGGCGGCTAATGTACCTCAGGCCAGTAGACCCATGGATGTCCTGACTCGGTGAGGCGTTGGGGCATGGGGTAGCTTGACTTCACGGAGTTCTTGCGTACCCGGGCGATGGGTAGAGGTGAAGAGAGCGAAGCTAGGCCGCGACATGCTGCTGCGTACGATGAAGTATGTAGCACAGCGGGTAGTATCATGGATTGGTTGGAACTACTACGGAGATGATAGCTGGCCATCAGAAGCTGTATCAGAGGATACTCTCCATTACCGTATTGCGGGCTGTGATTGTAGCATAAAGTCAGCGCCGCAGAAGCAGCGCTGTGCTAGCACTCTCAAGTTGAGAACTCAAGTATGTAACCTCGTCTAGGGCCTCGACGAGGTTACATACAGAGAGAGCTCAGTGAGTGGCTAGTGAGGCCTAACTGCATTTGAGCTGGTGCCAAAAGAACAGGTCCTGCCGACGGGCCCTCCCCAGCTGCCCTCACACTACCTGGTGACTGGAAATATGCTAACACAACCCGAATGATCTCACAGAACAGTAGACGCCTTGCAGCTTATAATCGACGGTAAGGTAGGAATCTTAGAGGGATCCTTAACAACCACCATGAGCACCTCCACGAGCTCGGCTCTACTGAGCGCGGAGAGCTCGGCTGCAACACCAGCCGGCAGCTGCCGCGTGTACGGCCGTATGCTGGGGAACTCCTCCTTTGACAGTAGCTGTGAGCTACTGAGGATTTCCATCGCCCTCTTGTAGTGTTCTCGATGGTGCAGGAATAGCCACATCATCTGCTGCTCCGACCAGCATCGTCGGACCACTTCAACCGCCTCCTGAGAACAGATCAAATGGGGAGACGGCATCGACCAGGAGTGCTCCTATCCTGGCATGAATAACATCGGCATGATGCCATCGGTAACGGAGGTGTAACAGCTAGCCTCTTACCGGTCTCCGGCTACCATCAACAATAAGGCAAGCAATAGCCTCTACACACGAGTCACGATCCAAACTGCGGAGCAGAGGGCTACTGCTAGTAGAAGTACACCTGTATCAAACACAGTCGTATAAAGGCATACCTGACGGCATCTCTCACTCGGGGTTTAATTCCTTCATTCCATCCAGGTTGGGAGGGCAGCAGGACACATCGCCTGAGGAAGGGCGTCAGGGGCCTCCAAGAAACGACCATACCGTACCGTCGAGATCTGCTGCCTCGAAGCAGCTGTAATAGAATGCAGCTGCCGCTGCTGTAGGCGCGACACCGGTGGGGCTTGATGCCATACCAAAGTGCGAGTGCTGTACCGGTATTGAAGACTGATGAACCCGACAGAGCATGTTAGAGGGGGAAAGGGAATAATTCAAGACAGGGCCATTTGCACCCAGTAATGGAGGCCGCCCCGTTCAGTGATATGGGCTGATATATCGTTGAAGGCCTCAGCACTCACCCGATTCCGAGAATCAACAACGAGGCCAGCCCTGAGGAGGAGGGGAAAAGATGGTACTGGAAAAGTGGGCAGTTGGCAGTACCTTCGTAGTGCACCTTCTAGTCGGCTCAAATGGACCTCTGAGCGGGACTTCCGCCCTAGACCGTGATAATCTAGGAGTTTAGTAACGAGAGCAAACCTGAGGCGGGGGGCGTCGCTACTGGGGCCTTAGGGACCATGGATGGGGTGATAAAGTGTCCCGAGTCGTAACGGGCATGGTTTAATTCACTCTATGTAGGAGCGTCAGAGGACTGCGAGTCGATCGGATGGGAAGCCCGCCCGTACTAGCTGCTACTTATGAAAACCATCAGGTGGTGCACTGTAGGCGTGCCAGAAGTCCTTCATGTCCTCCCGCGTCCAATCGGTGTCGGGTAGAGGTTTGAGGCCTTCAGTGATGAATTCAAAACGTTCGCCTGTGGTGTTCAGTGGGTTGCATACCTGATCATCATCACCATGCATCAACCTCGCGAGGGCAGCCACCATCGGACGATCGACAGGTGTTGGGCAGCCGAAACGCGCACTTCAAGATACTATCTCAGGAAGACGAGGAGCGTAAAGGATCACCGGGTAAACTCTCTCTTGACAACGTTCAAGAGCAGGATGAAAGCAGCCAATTCTGAAGCGCGCACTCGTGGGAATTTAGGGCGACTCGACGGAGATTTCGACTAAGGAGGCTGTCATCCACTGGTGAGAGTAAACAGTGAGGAGAGAAGGGTGGCGGCATCGAACTCTCCCACTGCCATACTTCACTATCGACATAGTAGACTCTTCGGGCTTATGATGACGAGAACAATTTCAAGATGTACAGATACCGAGTAGGGCCGAAGGTCCCGAGGTGAGTCTAGCTACTAGCATGCAGAATGCAAACCGTAGGAGACCGTAGGAGCCGCCATAAGAGAGGCCATGTCAATGTTACTCGAGAAGTAAGGGAGGGCGATGAGAACGAACTGGCCACCGGTCAGGATAAGCAATACGATACACAATTCCGAATCACTCAATTGGTCATTGATTACGCCTTGGAAGCCTTCCGCCAAGGTTCGATCCCCCGTGATATTATTACCGCCACCACATACCGCGACTGGGATGACGCGGAAGGCCTATTGATGTCGATTGTGATGGAGTCGTCCATTATGATGTTGAATCCAGATAAAAAACCTACGCCCGGGGTACATCAATGGCCTAGGCTTATAGCCGTCCCTTGAAGCCTTGTGGCACCACCGACGCGGTCGGTCTCGAGAGGCGAGCAAGATAGCGTGCAAGAATGTATTGGACGTGAACTTAGTTCCCATACACCTCCGAAGAGAGCGACCAAACCGAAGGCCCGGCTCTCAGGTATTACAACCTCAACACAATGCGGTTTACACTGCCCATTCCCGAACCAACAGTGTTGGTCCAACATAAGCCCCGCGTGGCCGATGTGCGCAGATATCGATCAGTTGGGCGCGCGCGGTTTCCGCGCATTATCGGCTCAGGACTCGGTCGAACGACGAGTCGTGCCTGTTTCGAAGGCATGGAGGTATCAAATAATCCCATAATAACATGGGCTCGGATCGTAATCTCACATCCCATGTCTGTGGCTCGTTCTTGTCGGAACTTGCATTTGAAAGTGTGGATTTACGTTGGTAGGTGAGGCGACAGAGCCAACGAAGATGAATAAACCTACCTCAAGTTGGAAGAATCTTAGGTTGAAGGGGGGAAGATACACAATAGGTCGTCATCCACGCTATTACGGATTGAACATCAGCGCTGTTTTCTAAGAATGGAAGGGCGTCTTTCGAGTGTGAAGCGCCCACCACCTGTGGCAGTCCCCTCAGGGATATCGGGGCAAGGTAGTACATATTGGGAGGAGCGGGCCTGTCAAGTCCTCTAGGTAGCGCATCCATCCTTCTCACTAGGTCCGGTGGAATCATCCTCGATCACTAGTACCGCCTCCCAGCCTCGGACCCCCGACCGTCGCCCGCGAGTTATTGAAGAGACGATAGCCTCTCGTGATGCCTCACGTAGCCATGTCGTTGTTATTCGAAGTGGACGTCCGTTTTCAGTGGACACCCCTCACAGCATGATTCTGACACCTCTAGCTGGTGGATACTAGCTCACAACCACCACAAAGCCTTACAGGTAGTTTTTACTAGGCCAGGGTCGGACAAACGGTTCCTTCAGAGCTACGGGAACTTCTGCTGGTCTACCGTCGTGACTTGAGAGTATTGAGGAATCAGCTGGGGGCGGTCATGGAGGAAAACGATGAGCTGAGGTGAGTCGCTGGTGGCGCGGTTCCACGTGGTCCGAGGTGAATGTCAGGCGCGATCTAAAGGCGGAGCGACAGGTTAATGGTGAGCTGAGCGATAAGTGTGAGAGGATGCGGCAAGAGGTTTCCTCTATGCAGGATGTAATAGTGGTACTAACGCGATGCATAGCATTGGAATTTTATAGACTTTGGAGAGCGAACGAGTTACCCATTTGTGTCGTCTTATTCAATGGCGTGGTGCGGTATCGATAAGGAACCCTCTGTTGTTGTTGGATATGGCTAGGAGGAGATATGCCACTACCGTTAATACGACTGATGATTATGATGAGAATGGTCTTCGGGCTGCCACTTGGAAGATGTCTTTGGGACCGGTGTCTTTGCGGATCACGTGTAAGTGGGCTTAGGAAGAAGCCATCTAAGGTTGAAGTTTGAAAGATACAGAATAGGTTAGGTTGGAGAACCAATGGTCTCCAGTCGAATGTTAGCATTTCACTATAATTTGGTCGTAATTTGCAAGTAGTAAGAACAATTCACACTGTGATCGACCCTGTTCCATTTATAGCGACGCCTAGCAAAGGATCTGCCTCAACAAAGATGTGCTTAAGACCGCACGCGGAAGATTCACGGCGGGGTTCGTCGGCAGTGCAAAGGGCGTCTACCTATTGTGGTCCAACTATCGTCACGTGTGTTACTGTAGTAAATAGTAATTTTTCTATTCAACTTGTCTTGGGTCGCAACCGCAGCAACAGTCTTCTGGGAGTTGGTGGTGCATTAGATGAAGTGCGTCAAGGAGGGTAGCCGACGATCCGGATTTACCACGCCTTGTCAACGTAGCAGAGCATCCTAGGGTGGCCTCAAGTATCTTCTTCGTGGGTATCATAGGTTGGCCTGTGTAGACCTAGAGTGAATGGCCGATATGACTGATAGTATCGGGTAACGGTGATGCTAGCATTCTTGGGGACCGATTTTCTTTTTGATGGGAAACTACTTGACTACAGCGGAGCGATGCAACTATTGTCTGGGTATCCGCACGAAGCAAAGTAGTGACTTTGGCCCGTTGAAGGTAGCCAGGCTGGACCAGAAACGGACGGAGGAAGTAGGTACAGCTGTTAGACTGGTCATGTGACAACGCTTCAGTTTCTAACCGCTACCAGCACTCCGGTTGTCGAAACAGTCGTACTGGTGTGCGCGTCCGAGGTGGGTGCTTTTGGTGCCTGTCCGAGCCTCGGACTCCGAGGTGGATAATGGACGCAGGTTCAATCCCCGGTGCCGGCAACTACGCCTCGATCGCCACAGAATAGTGGATCTGAAGACGTGAATCTCTCGAGTGAGTAAGTATTGAAGAGTAATCTGTTTGAAGGGCCGCCCTGTACGGCTAGCCAACTCAGATTGCATAGCATCGTTCCATCCCCTCCCAGTGGGTTTAGAGATGGTGACGAGGTGAGGTGTCCCAACTGTATTGTTACATTGGTAGTGCTCATCACGACCATCTCCTTGCAGCCGTCGTGTGTGTCGCCAATTCCACTACAACAGCAGGAGGGGGAGCCTATGGTGGAAGGGGCGGGGATGGCCTCGCCCGAAGTGGTCGGCTTAGACCGGCATGAGGATAGCGATGACGATCCGGAGAACACCCCTTCTAAGGTGGGCCGCCGGCCTATTCTTCGCCGTTGTGTAATGCGTCTCTCGATGCTCGCCGTACGCACACGAGATGCTATGACTTTTTCTCCTGGTCGTCGAATCTTTTGATGTCGACATTGGCATAGCAGCGGTGTACCCTCTCCGAGTGGGCGTGTATTGTGCTAGGTCATTGCAGTCTGATCTGCATCTCAGTCTTTGATGCCGTTATCGGCTTCCTCCAGTCGGAGACGTCTGTCTAGCACCACTCCTCGAAGTCGGTCGCTGCTGTATAGAGGCTCGGAGGCAACGTCATTGAGTGGGTGGGCGGAGGACTGCGTGAGACCCGTCTTCAGTAGCCGTGGTCCCTGTACCGCGTTTGGTGATCGCCTAAGGCGTCGCTTGGAGGATCATCATTTGGCCCGTGCGCTGTGGGATACTATGTGCACGTTTACTCGATGTACACGCTCGATGCGCATCTTTATCCACCGGAAAGGCAGGACCTTACCAACCTTACTGTTTTCCGCGGACTGAGCAGCGTCCCTGCGTGAATCGCCAGCGGTAGTAGAAGTTAGATAGGGTCTGGGTAACAGGACTGGTTCCCATGAAAGTATCATCCCAGATTCAACGACCATTGCTCTGAGTAATTGGCGGCCATGTTTCCTTCTCCTTCAGTAACATCGGAGTACTCCCTCTCGTCATCAGCAGCTGCATACTTCTCTACAGAACTGGGCCTCGGCGGCATGCCTGGCTCGGGGGCATCGCTGTTGAGTGCTGTAGCCAACATCAAGCTTAAAGGATGGGTACAGAGGAATAAAGGGGGATATTGGGATAGGTGGAAGTGGTAGGCATCGCCTGGACGTGCCCCATCCGGCTCCATCGAGGCTGCACACAAACCTGTTGGGTCATAGCATCAGCATGGTGTACACCGCCAGGTGCTTCGCCGTCTTCATCAGCAACGACGGTAGTAACTGCAGTAGACTCAGCCTCTGGCGTACTGACCGGGACTTCGAGGACCGTCTGGTGAATGCATTGTCAAGCTGCATGCCATTGTAGGCCTCACTTGCTCTACCTTAACCTCTTGCATTTCCTCAACGCCATGACCATTCTCTCTCAGTGACTCGTTTCTCCTTCGGACAGCACGGCAAACATGTGGTATGCGAGTCTGATTGGGGACGGGTGTTGGTGATATTCGATCATGAAGGGAACCGGTGTGTGAAGATACGGTACGTCTGAGCGCAGCGCTGAGAGGATCATTGCTGGTTAAGCTTTATGTGATGGTGGCTGCTAGGAAACGGTCGTCGTTAGTTCACAAGAACTCTAGAGATGGTTAGAGTCAGAGAACTATCCTACTAGTCGCGACCTTACTTGCGTCATCTCGGCAGATCATCATGCCGGTTGAATTTCCGCTTCTCATTGAAAACACTGAGTATCGATCGAGGTTCTGTGCGACACAGACCGGCTCGCGGTATATACCCCGTTCTTCATCATTGGCGGTCCACTAATGATCAACAACGGAGTCCATTAATAGTGGAAAGCGGTGCTGAGGACCGGGGAGGGCTGTCACTAAATCTGACTCGGGTCGAGAGGTTGGGCAGTGCCATAGCGTTTCGGGAAATGGCCGAAACATAGAGCTATTGGAAGCCCCACAGATAACGACTTCGGAGGTGCACATGGGAAATGGGCACACCGGTAACCTGTTGTAGCCTCTTTTTACCACGAATACGCCTTACCCCGGTTCTCATTGACCGCCCGCAATTCCCCTTTCTCGACCCATCTCCATTCACCGGGTCCCTATGAATAGGGGTGATGCGTAGATCAAAGCGTGCCTGTATATCTAACAGTGAATACGCCTTAGTGATAATTCTCGTGCTCTCTTGTAAGGTGCAAAGAGCCCAAGTCCTCCCCTCTTACCACTACTGCATGGTTCGATACTATCAAGTCTACCAACTAAGCTCCGATTGTTATATTTGCTATTCATGTCTTCGAGACTTGGTTCTCTTTTCTGCAGAGCTCCCTTGAGCACTTGCGTAGTCAATGATATCACCTTACTAGGTTCGAGGGAGCTTGGAAGGTCCCGTACTCTCCGTAATGCGGTAAGTTATTTCTCTCTCATCATCTGCTCTGTGCTGCCGCTATTCACCATGGCCCGCCTCGGTGCTAAGATACTACGAGTACGGTACTAGTAGTACCTCACCAGTGGTGTTAATATTCTCGCCACATTTGTGTATCCTGGCGACATGTGTATCATCGAACCCACGCGGAGGTCATCCTCGGCGGCATCTAGATTTCCGCATGCGGGTTCGGTTAGCGTCATGACCATCCCAGCTATTATTATACCCCATCCAATTTCCATCGTCTCCTCAATACTCTGGATCGGCTGTCTGTCCTTCCTTGCCACAGCCTTGGCTTTACGCCTATCGACTGAAGGGGCCTCAGTAAGGTAAGGGCCATTGCCGTGTTGTTGATCTCGCCCTGACTCTTCTACTGATCCTCAGATCGGCAGCACCTCCACGGCCTACTTGGGCACCCTACAAAGAGGTCAGTCATCACCCTTGGACTCAATACCGTGGGAATTTATCGTGAATTCTTTGTGATAATTCCAATAGTGAATCTTATCGTTTCCATGCTGTTCCGACCTCTCCTGCCGATGGCAAGTGTGGCAAGATACACGCTTCACAAACAGCTCCCTACGCTCCCTTCCTCAGTGGGACTTCGATACTTCGGCGAATATGTCGATGGCTGATGAAGCTGAATGGAAGCGCCTGGCGGTAGCCCCGCCACTGGGGCGGCCGGCTACCGATCGTACCCGAAGTGAAGGTCAACGATGATGAGAGCATCAATGCGAATCCTCAGCTCAAGTGGGATGAGCGAAGGTGGGGTGCTGCTACTGCTGCTGTTGCCTGTATCGGTGTTTTGAACGGATGCCTGTAGTTACCCGGTAGGATTAAAGGCTACGCCGCACCCTAAGGTTGGAGGGAGCTCTCACTTAGATGAGAAAATCGACAAGATGATGCCGAGGTGGGTGGGATGGTTTCTAGTGGGGTACACTACTGCGTTCAGTCGACGTTCTCCTCATGCTGTAGACTGTCTTTGGTGCCTCTCAGAGTCGCCCAACTGCTGAGTCGAGGCTGATGTGATTAAGGTATCGCAGCATGGTTGAGCATGATACGATCCCTTCGGCGGAAGCTCGTTGCGTTCATCATAGATGGAGTATCGAACAGCCTACAGCCATTACCATTCGCCTTCGATGAGATGCTCTTCTCCTGCCTTTTTCTGACACTTCTAGCTCCCACAAGTTGCCTGGTATCAGTAGCACCGGATAAGGTTGTGAGGGACCCTCTACCTCTGCCGACGTCAACGGGAGTGACGCAGAAGAAGCCAATGGCACCGACGGTAGGGATCGAGTGGGGGAGGGGGCTAGTGGAAGCTGCTGGATCATAACACTGCGGGCTTACGATAGCCGATTGCACCATATCCTCCGTAGAGTGATTATATTGAATAAACTCATTCTCAGATTGATGGTGTGAGGGTGGACCTAGGGAAGCCTGTAGATTACGGTGCTCTCATTGGCCCTTCTCGGACGGTGCCAGCGGGCCCACCACCGCCTCCCAGCGTCTTCGAGAAGCCCGACCTATCGTGGAGTCCGAGGTAGTCCACTCGCCTCACCAGCAGTTGACTTATCGATCATCAGGCTTAATACGACCATTGCTACGTACAGCATCACTGCTGCGGTGCCTGTGAGGTCACGAGGCCTCGAGGGATGGCTGCCGAAGAGGGGAAGGTCAGGAGCGGGCCTGTGGGAGCTGTCCTGTCGCTGCGGTCCCTCATGCTGGGAAGGGCAAATCCCTGCATTCCACAGCCTACGCCGTCGAAGTGTTGCCAGAATCGGGGATGCCGATTCGGATGGGGAAGGCTTTAGGGGTTGGTTGCGATAAGCCCTCAGGGGCCGTTGAAGCCCTCAGGTCGAATTCTTAGACTTGAATCAAATGTTCTTTCCCATTGGGAGTGTTGTTAATAGTACACAGTATCCATATTGCCGTAGGCGGGATGTATCTGCGGTAGTGGGGCGCAGGAGGTGTAACCTTACCACCCCTCTCGACCGCATTGATGGCGTTTCAGTCTGACTCGCCTGCAAGAGGAGACCCCGTCCACCTTCACCTCAACCACAGTAGAAGAAGACACCTCTACCGAGAGAAAAGTAAATGCCCTGTGATGCCGTATGTCAGTAGATTGCTGCTCGTAACTTCAGCTGAAGAAGATCATCGCCGACTACGACGACTAGCCGAATCGTGATGCATGTGGTGCGGAGCTTTACTCAAGTCGTCATGTGCTGCACTGTCTTGTGTTGCGTCAATGATCGGCCCGGTCATGGAACTTCGACCCCTCGGCCTTCCTCAGGTGGACAACTTGAAGAGGGACTGCTGGCCGGCGGGAGTTACCGTGCTTCTGTCAGCCATTACCCCCTTGCCTGTATGTATGTCATTTCGTTATTGCTCATCCTACCACGGAGTGTGTCTCCGGAGACCACCACGACTATGCTGAGGATTGCAGGGCCTCGTGCGACGGGATCCCTCTTGGAGGCTCCTGATGATGAGTACGAAGATATCAAGAATCATATAAAGGCTACGAGGGCCTTACTCGGGCCCGACCTGAAGCATACCGTGGGATATTGGGGCGACTGGATGTAAGAGTTGCCTGTCATGCTGTTGGTACCGGGTTCGATTCCCCCGGAGTGCATTATCCAATTCAGGAATCGCTTCTGCGACGGGAGATATTGGACTGTGACCTGTGGGCAAGTAGCGTTTAAGCACACTAATATGGCGGCTGATATAAGGAAGAAGCTGGCAGTTGAAGTAAAGGCGGCAACAAAGATGTGAGCACTCAGTGGGATTCCAACCTTTTCTGCATCTTGCACGCTTCGACTTTGGATGCGATTATTACTGAATGCTCGCAGGGTGGACGATTTGACAGCTCAAGTAGAAACTCTGTCGAAGGCGGATCTCCAACCAATGACGGACTTGACGGACATCGAACGACAGTGAGGAAGGCTTCGATCGGCGGAGGTGCGTCGTAGTAGTCGAGTAGTAGTGCCTGCCGTGTTTAGGAAGGGAGAGAAGGGCATGATGGAGCAGGCGGAGGCTGTGATGAAGGTCCTGGCCTTACTACGGCCTGTTGTGGTGAGTTCGGTCCCCTTTACACTCTGAGGAGGTTACCCGCATTATTCGTCGCGGGTTGGGGGTTTCGCATGATGTTGCCTCCTCCCTTGGGTGATTGACGCTGTTGCGTCAGGTGGAAACTATGACAGGTGAAGAGAGGAATATGAAGGATGTGGAACAGTAGCCTGCTGCTGCTGCTGTTGTTCGTTGACGGGTTGCTACTTATACCGTCCTCAGGGATATCAGGAAGACCGTCTCGCAGGACAAGGAGATGTACGACGAGCTCTTCGATGCTGTAGGTCTGCCAGTCTTGGGGTTGAACGATTTTGCAATCTTCGAAATTCATCTCTATCGACTTTCTTGGAGCTGGGTGTTCTGTGAAGTGTCGGTATTCAGGATGCGAAAAAGTACGCAAAGATGGCGGAAGAGAAGGGCAAGACGCTGTTGGCTGATACTAAGAAAGTTTACGTCAACCTTATGAAGGTGAGTGGGTCATGGATTCTATCCTCCCTACTGGGCAGAGCTGATGAGGATTCACTTCGTTGTTAGTCCATCGCGGTATTGATCAAGAAGGTTTACAGACTACAAAGAGCTCTCATCGTCTTGACGGCGCGGCACGCGGTCCACAGTACTCGTGTGTTGGACGAGGTGAGCAGGACGAGCCCCCCGCCGACGTGGATGGTGTATTAATCTACCGTCCTATCAGTTGGAGCGGACGACTCATCTCTTTATAAGGAGGACGGACCGTGCCGACACTTCATTGAGTCGCTTCGTAACAGCAGGCCCTGAGAGGAGGAAGGCCATAAAGTCGTAAGTCTAACGAGGGTTGCTCTCCGCGGGTTCCCACTGGCCGACGATCCTCTGGCTGTCCACTGGCTGAGCTGCTCATGCTGAGTTGTTGGCTTTTACTTCTCCGGTGGTAGCGGTGTCCGAGGGTGGACTCTCATCGTGTTAATGGTGAAGGCGGTATCCTCTTTGGTAGGGTTATATCGCAGCTGGCAGAGTACCAACAGAATGTCGCGCTGAAAAGATTCCAGCAAAGAGCGAACAAAATGGCCGATAAGGTAAGAGCGGGAAAGTATCTTTCTATTCTGCATGGAAGATGCAAAAGAGCTCAAGTTGAGAGCGATCATATCTTTCAGACGAAGCGAGAAGTGCATGAAGCTGGCTCGAACGCCGTCCGAGCGTTGAAGCTTGATGACAAGGATCTCACAGGACGCCAGAAGAAGAGCGATAGGATCTTCAATACTCGGCTCCGAAATCTCCAGCGGAGGAGACAAACTATCGTGCGAGAAACCTTACGGGTAGGGTCCGCCGGCGATATGCTTGAGATGGGGATAGTCCTTCTTCCCGGAACGCAATTGGTATGAGAATAGGCGGAAGTTGTACACCAAGGGAGCAGCGGAGAAGACCGTTTGCACGTTTTCGCTCAACAGTGTCTTCCCTCAGGACTTCGGGGTGGCTGATCGTCGCTTCACCGACGAGGCCGGCTCTGATGCCGTCACCAAATTTCCTCTAGTCAACGACCTCCTCCGAGCAGCCGAGCATCAAGCGCTCGCTGTAGACGAGCTCAGGTAACTCTACACGGCTTCTAACGCGCAACATTACCATACACTATCGAGACGACCGCCGCTAAGGCGGATCTGCACGCATACGCATGGTTTTTCCGAACAACAGTATACAGCTGAGAGTCTTATGCTTCCCTCTCCCTGCCTACACGGAAGCAGCGGAATCGTGTCCTTTGCAGCGGCGAAGTGAAGGGGATGATCCAAGGGGCGGATGGCCCTCACAAGCTCCTTGGGGAGTCGTTGAAGCAATCTGAGAGGAATATGGAAGCAAAGATCGATCAGGAGACGGCAAGCATTGAGAAAGGATGTAAGAAGGTCCCAGGTTCGAATCCTGGTGAGAGTATTTCTATGACTCAGACATCTCGAGAGGCAGCCCAGGTGAACTCTGAGTTGAAGGATCTTGAAATGACCGCGCAGAACTCGGCAGGCCGGGAGGTAGGACGGCGGGCATGCGGAATTTCGTGGTGCGTGACGAGCGGCCTCGCCGACTCGAGAGTGTTGATGAGGACTTGAGATACTGCATATCTTTCGAGTTGGTATCTTCCTAGCATCAACCTTGTTGTTATCTTTCCAGCGTCTCCTGGGCATGGAAAAGGTTCGGGACATCGAGCGTCAGCAGGCGGTAATCGAAGAGGCAGAGAAGACGCAACTCAACGACGCGGATACCGCTCGAGGGCGGAGCGAAGCAGAAATTAATTCGGATATAAGTCTGGCGTCCAGTCAAGCAGAGTGAGCTCGGCGGCCGCAGAAGCGGTGATGATGATGGTACCACTGTGTTGCTGTCGTCAGTGGTAAAGCTTGGGAATATGGCGGAGAATGTGAAATCACGGGAGGAGGCAGAGGGGCGGCTGATTGAATCACAGCAGACCGACGCTGATGAACGGCAGGGGAAGATGAAACGTGAGCTTGGCGGGAATGCTCCTCCGGGGCACCCAACGGAGACAGTGCCGCATCCCTTTACTCGTCGTGGCTGCGCAGCGATGGCGAGTGGACTGGATTGATAGGAGTTTTCAAGCCCTCCGAATTGAGACCGATGACAAGTGGCTTGCTATAGTTGATCTTGACGGCGTGAATTAGGGTTGGAGTGGTAGTATGAACTCCTCCTGTGTTGTTCTGTTGCAGAGGCCCTCTCGGAAGGCCAGACGCAGCGGTTGTCGGCCTTGGATGCCAACATGGATGAGTTCGCCGACACCAATAAGGAAGAGTACCGCCTCTTGCAAGATCAGCTCAAACTGGAGGAGGATGATGAGAAGAAAGGGTGAGATGGCACAGTGGACGGCGACCAGTCGCTCTAGTCCACGCTTGGGAGTGGCTACGTTCGACAGACTGTTCAGGGTTGATGACCTCTTCGTCCTTACTGTTGTTGTTGTTGTTGTTGCAGGCGTGAACTCAACCTCAACTCTGGTGCGTGGCACTGCCGATGCTGTGCACACCTCCCAGCATCAAATGGAGGCTCTCCACGATGAGGTGGATACGGCCAATGGCAAGGCTAAGCAGGGTCTCGATAATGCTATCAAGGAGCTGGAGCACTTGTCGAGGTTGGAGCAGTGGCAGGAGGAGCTTTGCCTGGACGCCTTCCTCTCTTAGTGGAGGGACTGCGGACATGGCTCATCTCAAGGCCGATGAGACGCGGGACCTCACCAACTCTGTGCAGGAAGTGTCCGCGGCAGCACACAAGGACGTCTCCGAGGCTCGATCCACTACCAAGGCGGGTTTCACTCTTGCATGGGGCTTCCAGTGGCGTTGGTGTCAGGGTCGACTGCGGGAAGCTCTCAGTGAGATCCACGCGAAGATCGGGGCGATGCTGGGCAATGAGCAGGAGATGGACAACGCCCTCATCGCACTGTCGTCTGATGCGGCTAAGGTGAGGGATGAGAGGAAACCCGCTCCTCTACTGGCCTACGAGAACCGCGCGTATACTCTGTACCATCGATTCGTGCCGAGGCTACGCTAAGCCGCATAGGAGCCCTCTGCCTAATTCAAACTCTGTGAGAGTTTGCATTTTCCGAGTTCATCAGAGGCTCTCAACGCGTGGGGTATGGTAGTGGTTTTCAGGCCCAAACCCGTGCTGGGGAGATGGCGCACAAGAAGGCTGCCGAGCATGATCAGATCCTTGCTTACCTTTCAAATAGCTACCGGCAGAATCGTGACGACATGTCCAAGGTAAATGGTATGATAGTTAGAGCTTTAGTCGTTCATTAAAGAGGTATTTGGTTCCATTCTACGAGAATGTATTTCTTCTGCAGCTTCCAGCGGAGGTTGAGACGAGAGGCAAGAAGCAGCTGAATGACGCGAGGAAGATGCTGAGTGATGAGATGAAGAACCGCAACGAGGCGATAGCCACCGCAGCCGCCCAGCACATTGTAGCCCTAGGGGGTCTGGTAAGTTCACAGTGATATTGAGGACGACTGCAAGGGTGGGCTGTCAGATGAAGTCAGTGATGGACATGCTTATGAAGGGCCAGACGCAGGAGGATGCCAAGAGGCGCCTTCTAGTGGACGCAGAGAGCAAGTAAATAGTCCACGGCGGGTGGGACGAGTAGCAGCAGGGCAGTGGCCATGGTGCAGGTTAGCTGACCTCGAACGCAGCAAGATGAAACTGGAGTCTCTCATGGGTGCCTCTGGGAATGGTACATCAGAGATGACGAGCTCTGTTGAAAGGGCCAAGGGAGTGCTTGAGTAGGTTAACTGTTCTTAACTGTTATGTCGAGGTTGATGTCCCTCAGTCACACTCATGTCGACCTACTGCAGCGTCGTGAGGAGATGGACCAGAGGTTGAAGAAAGGGCTTGTGTTCCTGGACGACCATATCAATAAGGCACACGACTTCCTAGTCTACCACATAAGGAACCTCGAGAAGGCACTGAAGGTGAGCATGTGGCCAGCATCCCTTCGCGGCTCGATCTTTGGATGGCAGATAATGATAGACCAATTCCGCAAGATGCTGAACGGAGAGGCAGTCACAGCGACGAAGGCTGAGCAAGAGGACGGCGTTCGTACGGTAAGGATAAGGGCCTTGCCTACGAGGGGGCAGAATAGAGTTTCCCTTTGTGGAGCAGCTCCCACTTTCGGGGAGGGGGTTCCCATCGTCTCGCCTCTCCTCTCCTGGTTCGCCTTCATCGTAAGACAGCTAATATGATCTTGTCCTCAATATGTCCTCGATTCACTGTTCCACCTCTTCTTGAATGCAGTGACGGAGAGACGACAAGCGCTCCGTGCTGTTCTCTGGTCAAATACACCGAACCGTACAGTCCGGCATGGTAGATCATAGGCATCATAGGTTGGACAGGCATCTCTATCCAATCGTACGAGTCCTGTTGAAAATATATTCCTCCTGCATAGAGTAGCCCTCGTGAGGTGGGAGTGTTCGACCCTACCTGAGATCTGCTTCTGTGGATTGACTTCAGCAGCTCAGCTGATAGTTCGAAAGCTCCACAGCCACTGCGTCGGGCGCTCACAGCCTTTGTCGTCCTGTAGGCACACAAACTGGAGGACGTCGAAGAGGGTCTCGAGAAGGATATGAAGAGAAATAAGTTCAGGCTGGAGAATATACTCAATGTAAGAAGCTGGCTCGAGGGGGGTCCTCATTCTGCATGGTCGAATGGAACTTCCGGTTGAAGCTGTCCGCTATTTCGTGGAAGTTGTTGTAGAAAACTGCATCAGTAGTTTAGGAAAGGTAATAGAGAAAGTAGGGTATCGAGAGAATTGGAGTTGATAACGGGACGCAAGTAACCCGCTTAGGTTGATAAGAAGTCGACCATGAACTTCGTCACGCTGCTGAGCAACCTCACCGTACAAGCTCAGTAAGAGGGAAGGGTGTCTGTTTGCGGGTATGGGTCATGGCGCATCAGGGAGCCTCGGCCTGTCGGGGGACGAGATGAAGAGCTACATCGAGGAGCAGCTGGCTAGTTTATCGGAGGATACGGCAGGGGAGATGGGCACTATAGGGAGAGGAAGTTGAGAACGATATTACTGGTTTTAGGTAGGAATGGGGGATAAGATTCACTCACACCATCATCGTATTCCTCACGTCTTTGCTGTGGGAAGTTATTCGTTTTTGAGTTCATGCGTAGAGTGTATGGTGAGTGGACGAGGCAGAGCACGCCACGGTCGAAGCCTGTTATTGGGTCATCCTCCTCTCAGGGCTACAGCCACTGCCGATCGGGATAAAGCCAGGAAGGAGATTGCGGTGAGCCTGCTAAGAGCACTTTATCTCGCACACCGTTAATCGATCAGAAAAACGATGACGTGCTGAGGCATGGGGAGGTTGGAGTGTATGGCCAGCTCGACGGCTTCGGTCAGAAGGTCTCGAGTGAGGCAATAGAGGTTGGCAGCACTATGGGGTAAGAATCTTGCAATCTTGCTCTTCCTCAACGGTCAAGTCACATCGTTCACGACCAGATACAACACGAAGGCATTGCGTAATCTCCAGCATTTGGCCGAGGGCCAAGTTGAGACATCAAGCAATGACCTGAAGGCCCTCATCCACACCGTCTCGTAAGGCGGTCTGTCGCATCACTATTGAGACGCTTATAGAGCACCCTTATTTCAGTGCTACTAAGGACTCAGTGCTGCAGGAGATGGCCGATAGTCACGGGGCTGACATGAATGCATTGGGGCGAGTGGAGGACGTTGTTGCCGTCGTCGACTCTCTCACTAAAGCCGCCTTCGATGAGGTGAGGGCCGCCTCTAGGGGTTTCGATAGTATTTATGATGTTATCAGATTCAACAGCATATCGGCCGAAGCCGCAGGGAATTCCGTGAGCTGGACCAGATGCTCGACACACTTAGCTCCAGTAGGGCCTTGGGAGGCGACAGTTCTCGAGCATTGTAATGGAATTTATACGATTGATTCTCTACCCTTCGAGCGTCCTTACCGGGATGTGAGTTCCCGGAAGTATGGTATGAGTGGTTCGCTGCGACAACGCAACGCGTATTTCGCAAGATGCATCCCGTGGTGCATCGATCCACGGTGGTGACGGTGCTCACTATGCAGGTACTAATGCATCAACCGCATCACTGACCAAGGACGTGGAGGAAGACATAATGAAGTCTCAGAAGTAGGCTTCCCATCATGGTGGTCGCGGTAGACTGAGTGCTGCAGGTTCATGGACGGCATACGGCCGATATTGGGGCAGATGAAAGAGGATGCTGCAGGGTATGAGAAGAAAGATAGAGACCTTACGGCTGAGTTCATGTGAGCACAGTTGATACCATAACTTCCGATATTCTTCCTGTGTCGTAGGTCTAAGAGACAGGGCATAGTGAAAACGGTGAGTGATATTGAGAAGGAGGATAACGAAGAGAGAGCTAAGGTTTGGAAGGATACTATGAAGTGAGCCGATTACGCCTCCTCACTGACACGCTGGCTGGCCGGAATTCTTCGGCGGTTGTGGCTGGTGTGGTAGGGATCTCGAACGTCCCTACCATCTCGAGGTTGTACTATGTGTTTAGTATGCGTGGTCTCTCTCGCACAGGGGGGCATCGGTGGATTTGATGTTGTCGATAACCTTGGCGTTCTGATTCTCGAGCGGAGCGTAGCACCTTCCATGCTGTGTCTTTCTTTGTAGAGAGCTTGGAGAGAAGAACGCAGAATTCCAAAGAATTGTCTCCGAAGCACGCGGGCAAGCGTAGCTTCGTGAGTAGCGTCCCTGAGGTCTACTGGCCCCATAGTAGAGCAGCTGGTCCTACAACAACATGACGACATCCAGTGATATCGTTGTTGCCATGAATGGGGGTTGGGTACTGCTGACAGGATGGCTCGGAGTGCTTCGATTCGCTGCCGCTGCTCCTTGGTAGGGTGGGCGCCAGTGCTCGCCCTAGTGCTGTCTCTTAGCCTCGATGCAGCTATTACCATTGACTCTATTATCAAATTGTATAAGTCATGAGAAGCCGCCGAAGAGCACCCTTATGGGTCGCTCTAGCGGTCCTCGTCCTCGGCACTCGATGCGTCAACCTGCCTGGGTCGATGATGCTCGGACGCAACGAGAGCCCGCTGGTGGACATGACAGCCGAGGAGGTTGCCGCCCTTCCAGTACCTGTACTGGTATCTCTTACGAAGGGAGTATGGCATAGCCTCACTCCTGCTCAAGTGTCGAGGTTACCAGCACGCACCCTGCATTTGATACCAGTACAGGCTGTTACACTGGATACACTAACCAGCTACCCTCCGAGGACGTTCAAGCACAGCCCACGACCAACTGAGGAGATGATTGCCAATCAACCCTCCATCAACGACCAGCAGCGGATACTGTCCAGCCTGAACTCTGATGCTTCGATCAGTCCAGAGGCTCTCCTGCAGGAGGGGGCGGGGCGAGCTCGGTATATGCATGGAGGTCCAGCGAGGGGCTATTGGAGTGACTGGACGTACGAATGCTACTGCTTCGCTCCGCTGCTATGGTGATGTTTTATCTCAGTAACTGGTACTGTGATAAGTACTACTGGTGGCAATGGTGTGGCGAGGTCGCCTTCGTGAGAACTAAGGCACTTGCGGAAAGCATCAAGAAGATGTCTGCTAGAGTGAAGAAGGCAGCGACACAGTGAGTGCCTTTACCGGGAATCGAACCCACCACCTTTCGATATTTACCGTCGTCTCTCAGGCTTGGAGAGCCTCGATGCTCAAGTCGATGGCTTCCGGTTGAACGAGAGCCTCAGGCTCATCGACCCCACTGGAGAGTAGGCCACTAGTCAACTGCCATTGTAACACCCGCCCAGGCACGACGGGTTGACTCCGAGAGCAGCATCCTTGTACAAGGCAGTGCAGGTGGAACAACCGGCCGTGGTGAGTTAAGAGAGTCTTCCTGCGTGATGTAGATGGTCTCTTGATCAGGAAAGCGCATTTAAGGAGAAGTACCCTGAGCTGCATGAGCTGGAAGAGTAACCCGGGTTGAGGGTTTAGCATCGTCGATTCGCACGAATCTGTTCAAGCTCGAGTGTTGTCTGTTTTCAGCGCTATCAAAGTACAGGTTGATGCGTCGAAGGACATGATGGGAGAGCAGTTCACCAAAGTATGTCAATCTTGCTCTCTTAGCTCACCTCACGTTTCCCTCAATAGAGTTCCGAAGAAGCGAGTGGGAACATCGAGAGATTGGCCAAGCACTTGCTGGAACAGACCGAAGAGACGGATAAGAATCTACAAAAAGTGAGGCCCGGTGCGGCGATCGTCATAGCTCGGGGTTCTATTGACGTCGTTTGCTGGGGTGATGAGGCATTGTGACTGCCTTCAATTGTATATCCATAATCTAACTAACGCACAAGTGCTCAGTGGCCGATAGAAGGTTGATTAGAGTCTCAGACCACCCTGTTCGGCACTCGGCCCGAGACGGATTCGATATCCCTCCCAGTGAGGTATGAGTACTGTATAATAAGTATCATTATCGCAGTTAGTGGTAGAGCAAGGCAGTTGATGATAATGACGAGTGGGTACTACGCGTATATAATGAAATACTCAACGATGCTGTTGGGTGATGGTACGAGCCCCCGCTCGTAAATGCCGATGGTTATTACTGGACACTAGAAAAGGGACAAATTCAACCACACCCGTTCGTTGTGCTTTCTTCTTCCCCATTCACGTGTTTTTACGCTGTATAGTGGCACTAGGGTTCAGATTTGTTGGTGAGCTCCCTTCCTCGGGAAGCTTCAGGCAATTTACATATATTGCGGTGCCTCGCTCTTGAATGCCGGCCCACTTGAAGTAGAGCGGTGGTCAAATCCGTACGATCCGTACGATGTGCTGTCTTTCACTACTAATCAATTCATCTATTGTCCGTCTATTTATCCATTCACTCCTAGTAGTGCTGGGGCTCCACTCGTCGTGCCTTGGAATGCTGTTGAATTTGTACTCTCTTGCAGACAGTAGGCAAGTTGAGCAAGGCAGCTATGAGGGTTCTGAGGAAAGTAGCAAGAGGGAGCTCGAGGTCTCTGAGGAGGGTTCAAAAGGACAACGACAGGGTAAGGGGGCGGGGAGAGACTCATCCATGTTTCGTACGGCTGATTTGGTCCAGTGGATACATTCTCGTGTTCTCCATCGTGAAGTCAGCGGGTCAATCTGCGGTTCTGTTGTCATGAACAGCGGCGCTTCCCATAACTTTCTCAAGGCGTGCTAGGACTTCCTGTCTCTTCGTCCTAGGTTGCTAGCAGGAGCAGCCGCCTCATCGACGACGCCGCGAATATCATAGCGAAGGTGAATAGGATGATGGCCAGTGCCGGACCTAGAGAGAAGCATCTGCTGATGTACGCTCCTGTTGTGATCTCAAGTTGAGAGTCCCATCATGCAGGGCCATGGTGGGGAAGTTGAGGGAGAGGTTGGTGCAGGAGCAGGCGCGGCAGCAGAGGCGGATTCGGCCATACGAACGGAAGGTAGCAGTGAGCAGTCGAGGGCTGAGCTGGTCGGAAAATATAAGTCTCACTGTCAGGAGGATAGGGCGTTGGCTAGGGAGAGGGAGAAAATCGGTGGTG
Organism: Perkinsus olseni; assembly: GCA_013115135.1. Taxonomy (NCBI): domain Eukaryota; phylum Perkinsozoa; order Perkinsida; family Perkinsidae; genus Perkinsus; species Perkinsus olseni. Next base: position 77,430 of record JABANP010000101.1, on the reverse strand, counting down.
AAATGAAGAGAGACATGCGGGCTTTGGATGAAGCCGCTGGGGACTTCGCCGAGAGGGTCCGTCGGAGATTGTCTAAGATCGGGACTGAGAAGGCTGTGATTGAACGTACGGGGAGACGGGTAGGAAAGTTAAGATCGTGAGGCACGGTGAAACCATCGAAACTAAGCAGGACTTGGCCCGAGAAAATCGGCGTTTGGGCGACCGGCTGCGGTCCGACGCAGCAATAGCGGAGTCGGCTAGCAGAAGGGCTGTGAATGCTGGGGAGATGATTGAACGGCAGCTCGCCGCTAATGAGTGAGTGCCGTGGATTCGTCGCTTGGTCTGCTCAGCTGAGGTTGTCTGTCCTCTCTATGGTTGCGCTGTTTTCCGCAAGAGCGTGTTGTTTCGGTTCAGGAAGGGCATGAAGGAGCGTAAGCACTTAGTGGAGGCTGAGTTGCAGCAGGCAGAGTCCAGGATTGAAACAACTGATAACCTTGTGGAGGGCAGGCTCGTATCCTCCACTGATAGAGTGGAGAAGGAGGTTCGATCAACCCGTCTCTGTTACCACACCCCTATGTGCTTCTGCTAGTTACTTGGCGAGTCGGACCTTATCAACACCGACTTGAGAGAGGAGGTGGGGGAAGAGAAGCGCAGAGCTTCCCGGAGGGTACGGGTGGTCTCGTCTCGATCGCGGGTGGAGGACCCTACTCTGGTTCAGGATATGTATTTCAATAGCCGGATCGGCGACCTAGCGAATCAAGCCGCCATGGAGAGGGGGGAGGAGGCGAGAGAAGTGGCTGGAGCTGAGCAAAGCCTCGCGGCTGAGGAGAGCCGGCTGGATCGAGATATTGCCTCAGCCGGGCAAAAACAGGAGTACGCGCGGAGCTTGGCATCGCCAGCTTGCTTCCCGGCTGCTCACTCGCAGATGATCTCAAATCTCAGGAGTCGAGTCCGTGGCTTCCATGATCACAGTAAGGGCGAAGTCGATCACGAGGCCCGTGCCATCGAGGATGAGGGGGAAGATGAGGCCTCGCGACTGGCTAGAGTCATGGGTAAGGTACTGGTAGCTGATCTGAAATGACCTGCGGCCGGGGCTGGTGATAGAACGGCAATCCTGTTGTGATTGGCGCTCTCAGATTCACTCACTGCCACAGAGCATGCACTGATGAGTTCGATGGGAGAGGACATGAAAGGCATGACAGACTCGGGAAGGGAGGAGTTCATGCGGCTGAGGGAGAGTGTCAGTAATGCATACGCGGACTCGGAGGATGGTGAGTGCTCCGGGCTGTGGTGTCGCTATAGTGCTCCTGTTAAGGCATGTCCGGGTTCGGCGGGGTTCTTAGAACGATCGGTGGAGGATTGCAATCTTCTATCGACGGTCAAAGGGCAGTGAGGGAGGGTCTGCAAGGGACGATAGGCAACCTCGACAGGGAAGAAGACAAGGGCAACGCTGCCATCCAGAGCCTCGGCAGGTGAGGAACAGCGGACAAGGCTGCTTGAATGATAATCGCATGTCCTCAGTGAAAGCTCTATTGACTTGAAGCACCAATCAGCAGAGTTCAAGAAGAAGGGGGTGGATGCCGTGAGAAGTGTTGATGAGCTCCTAGCTAGCAGCATTGACGGAACGAAGGTGGTCATGAAGGTAGTCAGTGTTACGCCTATGACGTGAATTGGGCATGTTGTTGTATCGTAATTCCTTATTTGAGTGAGTACACCCGGGCCCCTAGTGCAGTATTTGCATGGCTACTGTGCGTTGAGAGGTGGTGCGAGAGGCTGTACTTGTTGTATGGTGAATCGACACACGAGGACCTTTAACCTTGTGCTGTACTTTCAGGATCGGCAGAGGGATCGGATGGCAGACCTCAGAGGGATGCTCGGCGACCTGAGCGATACCGAAGGGGGCATATCAGCCATCAATGATGAGACACACGGAGTGTTGTCCAAGGTGAGCGATGCCACACTTTGCGCTGACCTGAGCTGACGTACTAACCCTCAGGTTCGTGGGGAGATGGGCGAATACAAGCAGGGATTGATAGGAGAGAGTAACAAGTTGGATGCTTTCCTGGCCAATTCAGAAGGGCATGAAGATCAGACAGCTCTCGAGGTCTAATCCGATGCAGCTATGGCACTGTGACTTCAGAGGTCCTTCAGGCTACGCACGGATTCGAGCGTGAGCAGCTGGCCAGGATAGCAAGGGCAAGGCAACTCTTGGTGAAGGAGATGAGGCAAGCTGAGCAAGGCACCTCGGAGAAGGACGTGCAACGAGCGAAAGAGTTGAAGGCTAGGGTGGGATGGCTCCAGGACCGCGGAGCTGCTTGTGACTAGTGTAACCATCAGATGGCCAGGATTGACGGTATGCTAACCGCTGGAGATCGGAGGGGCGTAAAGAACAGGGCGGCACTTGCTGGCGTTGATCATATGTAAGGGGCTGGTCGACTAGTTCGTCGAAGAGATCTCGCAACAACGATTATAGCAAATGGCAATAATAATAGCAATGCTGAATAGCAATTCAGCATATCTACCTGTCTCAATCACTGTTCGTCCGCTGTTCAGTGGTAATGTTCTGCGTGACCGAGCCAGTTCCATTCACGAGCTTGGCCTCCAAGGGATGCAGGACGGCAAGGATGAGGATGAAGCGGTCCATAACATGCGGAGGGACCTCATGTGAGGTTTCATACTCAGTCCTTGACGAAGCCGGTCTCGCATGTAGGCAGCAGTTGGCACACTACAGTATCGAGATAAAGAATACTCGAGGTTCCCTAGACCGTGGAGTGCAGGCTTTGGATAGTGGGCTCCGAGAGAAAAGACGGCGGATATGCGGAACATTCTCAAGATCGGGAAAGAAAGGCCTTTCGGTGACCTGGAGGCTGCACTGAGCCCCGCGGCAGTTGCTCGTTTCAGCGCGTTATCGGAGTCTTTGCTACTATCCTGCTCAGTGCGGCCAACGCTGAGCTGAGGGATATCCTCAGTAGCAACATGTCCCAGGTAAGGAGGGATTGTGGTGGTCTTGGTGATAGTGGCTGTTGTGTCAGGAGGAAAAGATTCGAGCCGTTCTCAAGCTGTTCGAGGATGGCCAGGGGCGCTTCGGCCACGAGTTTGCGGCGACGGAGGAGGTACGTCATCACCCTTACGGCCGGTCTCTTGGGATGGCGATCACCTCAGGAGCGCCACACTGCTGCTACCAATCTTGCATACTCTCTTGATAGCATCATCAAGCAGGCGGGGTAGGGCTGTTCGCTTGGCTCTGGTCGTGCAGCGTGTACGGTTCTTGACAGGGCACTGGGGTTCGACCGGGGACGAGATGCATGACTTCGTCCAGCGAGAGCTCGAGAAGGAGGCAGGAGTTACGGCTGAGGAGTTCGAAAAGCTCAAGGCGCGGCTTGGCGGGGACATCACTAAATTCCAGTAGGGATTTACTTGTTCATTCCCAGTGCTTATCGATCGAAAGGTTCTGGCTCGTAGTCGGCGCTCTGATGATCACCCTAGCCTCGCCTACTCGACTTCCCTGTTCCCTGGCTGATTCTGATCTATGCTGCTCCCCCTTCAGAGAAATGCTCGCAAATGAGAAGTCCACGGCCATCGACCTGTTGAAGGCAGGTTATTGTCCTCAGCGGACCGACCATGAGGTCTTTCACTACTCAGGAGCAACAGGTTGGCGAGGCACTTCGAGCTTCCAACGTCGATGACGGCTTGGGTGACTTCGGCAATGCACTGATGCAGGCAGCTCTGATGGACGGTGGCCAACTCGGGTGAGGAGGTACTGAGACTCGCTTTACTGATCAGCTGTGAGACTGTCAGGTACAATGCTCTGGCCACTGGTCGGTACATCACGGATGCTCGATCAACGGGAGGAGTCTTCGCCCGCGAGGTTCGAGGCCTGGCCCACATGGCTCAGTAAGTGTTCGGGCGCTCTTAGAGGGAGACAAGCACGTCGTTGACCCGCTGTGATATCGCGGGACCTCGGGAACAGCTGTTAGCAGTCATTCAATTGAGACGCCGTCCTTAGTCATCAATAATGCATCGTGGTGATACTAGAGGAGTGACCACTGCTTTATCGTCTCAGTGCGATGGACGAGAAGCTGATGGGAGACATGGCAGCACAGAATGGAGCCAACCTAGAGGAAGCGGCTCGGGTAGAGCACGCCCAAGCAGCATTCACGTCTTTGGCCGAGGGCGCAATGCAGGAGGTGGGCGCTGACCTTGCGAAGGGGAGCATGCTGTGCTGACTCCTGATCGAACAGATACAGAGTGAGATAAACCGTACAAGGAATTCCATCGACGGGCTTAAGGGCCTTGGGGGCTCCAGCGACCAAGGTGAGCACACAGCCTCCACGCAGCGGCAGTAATGCTGTTGTGTCTTAGTTAAGAAGGAACTGTCGGATCTTGTGAAGAGAACGGCTTCCAGCGGGAGGGAGTTGGACAGGTAACGATCGGATTGGTTTGTCGATGTTGCATCGGAATTCTGTGATCGACACAGGTTGACAACTTCTTCTGGGCCTGTTTTTGAAGAGATGAGTAAGGAAATCGGTGCGTATCAAAGGGGACAGCGGGAAACTAAGAGATCTCAACTGTAAGCGAGCCTTCCCCATCACCATCCCCCATCCGGTCCCCTCAGCAAGGAGAGGAAAAGCATCCAGCAGCGTCTTGCGGCCGTCGACTCCCGATTGAAGAAGGCCCGAGGCGAGCTGTGGTCTCGAGTGCAAGAGTGGGCAGCACTCGCGAAGGAAGCGCTTTAAGTAGTGTTCTACTCTCAGGAACATTGCCAAGGATGTTCAGGCATATCAACAATCGTTTGCTGAGGATCGAGAGGAGTTCAGTCGGAGGGGAGCGTGATGATGATCATAGGCATGCTGCGGGGCTATTTAACAGTCCGAATGGACTCGTTGTTATATACTCTAGTTGTTGCTTTACCAGTGAGGGCAGTTGGACTCTGGTGAGGGCGATCATCGGCGAGGGAATCAGACCAGACAGCACGACGCCAGACTCATCAATAGAACCGCTGTGCGCTGTGTTATCCGGTGTGTTAGTATGCCCATTGGCAGCTGGGTTTGTAGCACTGTATCCCAATGCCGTTTTAGCTCACTCTAACGCTTGGGATAACAGGCTACTCCAACGAGCATTGAACCCCTCCTGCCTCTGGGTGTGGACATTGCTCGAGGCACTCGGTAGCTGCGCGGTCTGAGGCCGAGCCGATAACGCTGCTCGGGAAGAGAACACGATCATGATCGGGATCATGATTCTTCCGGATGCCTGCCGGAGATGCTCTGCTCACCTTCTCACCGACCACGTGAGAGATAAACTATAGTTAATCTGAAAGAGAAAATTTTCCTCGTCCTTTTCGAGTCTGGCGGAATGCTGACGCCGCACAAACCCCTCGCCTTTCCGAACGGATCCTTCTCGAGCGTAGCCATGTCCTCACGTTTTCCGTACCCCCTCCCCGCAGGCACGTCCGACATCCTCATGATTGCTAATCGCTTCTCCCGCTTCATCGTCGTTGCATCATTGCTGGTGCCATCGATCGTCTACTGTTCGCTGCGCCTGAACCCCGATCCTCGCCTTATCGATGCCTCCAAGCTCGAGTACCGCCTGGCCAAACCAAGGGATGTTCTGATACACCCGCTATCACATCCCGGCGATTCTGGAGTATTCGTGGGAGTGGACCCCAAGACTGAGGTAAGTGTAGTGCGATTTATGGTACAAGCACGCTTTTGAAAGAGAAGGACTCCAGGCCGTACTGGGAACTCTCGAGTTCGGTGTCGCCAACAACACCGGTGGAAGTTACCATCTCGTATTTATTCCTGATGTTGTCGTGAAGGAGGGCTACAGGGGCCGGGGAATAGGCTCAGAAATGTACAAGCGCTTCATCGAATACGTAAGCCTCGGGATAACCACGGCATGCTAGTAGCCAACTAGTAGTAGGAGCATCGGTCATTGGGCATATTGATGGTCAGGTCAAGACCGTGAGCCCTGAAGTTAATTATATTTGGATGAAGGTGTTTCGTGGTAACAAGGCCGGTAACTTGGCGCCACTGAAGGCAGGGTTCGAGTTTGAAGGTAAGTGCTGCTGAGGATCACAGCCTCCTACAGACGCTATTCCGGTAGATCATGGAGGAGCGTTCCTCCACTACTTTTACGAACTCCCCGGGCATGCCGAAGACGGACCCAAGAAGCCTTACAATGGTCCACTTCCCGTCCTTCCTGAAGTTTTTGCTGAGCTGTTCTAGATCGGCCACCTATTGAAAGTTTACGGGTACCCACAGATTGTGGGTCACAATGATGATGATACTCCATGACTGCTTCACGCATGATGTCAATTGCTCACAGTAATCATCGAAATTGTTGGCGATGCAATATTTTGTTCACAGTTCTTGAGGTGGTGCCCGGGCCGATAGCCAGAAGACTGCGATGCTACTCCTGGGAGACACTCTCTCAGGACTCTAAGGGGCGAAGTGCATGAGGATAACTCACTCGTGCAACGTGATGTTGCGTGACGCAATACCATGGAACTCACGTCAACCATTTTACTCGTTGTCTTCACTTCATTGTCGGCCACCGGCCGGCGGCCACCTGTACTCATCCCGCAGGCGCACTATCTGCGAAGAATAGTACAGCGAGGTCAAAGAATGATGGTGGAAACCCTGCCGGAGCCACATTCTTGAAACCATGGGTTGTCTGTCAACCTGGCAGGCTCACTTAAAGGGAGCTGGGCCCTCAGACTGCGGCCGACCTGTACGCAACGGAAGAAGCATGCACGGATGTTTTTGACCGCATTTATAGCTGGGGCGGCGGCGACAGCTGATCTCTCTGGCGAACAACTTCAAGACTGACGCCGGATGATCCTGGTGAGCCGGCACGAACAGCAATCCTTTTGTGGAGGATGAGTGAACCCGGACCAGAACCGGAGTGGCTCAGATTGCTAAGCTGTCGCTGTCGATGGGAAACTCTCTCTCGCCGAAGCAGCTTCCGAGGGCTTACGTAGCGACTCTAACCTGTACAAGGATGGATGAAGGGCAGATTCGTATGGTTCTCAAGGTCGACAGTTCCGGGGAATCAGACGGAGGAAATGATTGGTTCGGATGGTTCATACACAAGTTGGGGGAGACTGTCAAGCGCTTCTGGAAGTACATCTGGGAAAAGCTCGAAGGTGTATTCAAAGATTACTGTTCGTACAAATCCAGGGCGAGCAAGTGAAGGCCGCCCGTCAGCCCTACGAGCCTCTTCGGATACTCATGGTATGTCTAGGGAGAAAAGTACGTCGATGCTACGACACCCAGAAGCCTGATTCCACCGCTCGTCACTACACACAACACTGGACGAACGGGACAACAGCTTGAACAACATGACTGACTGAGAAGGAGACGGTGATTGTGAACTACTCTGGGAGGGGCGGCTGTGACGAACAAGAGTCGTAAATAGAAGATGTCGAGCATCTGAACAAAGAGTCAACCTCAACGATCGAACAGCTTTGTTCGTTGATTGTGGACAGTCAGTCTATGGAGTGGTCATCTTACAATCCAGAGGTGCTGGAGTATGAAGTAGAATAACTCCTCGTCGATCGTGAGCTCCTCGAACATGAGTAGCATGAGGTACTGCCGTAACTGGTAGATCTCGAGGAACGAGTGGCAGCACTGCGGTGGGAACGGGCAGCACGGCACAGACGAGGTTCCTCAGGAGCTGCGGCACGCGGGGGCTCACTCTGAGGGCGACGGAACTTCTGAAAGGAACGGAAAGCACTCCAAGATTTCGCTCGTCACTGAGGCAGTGGCAGCCGGCAAAACCCACTTACTCGGCCTGTCGGCGGTCCTTGCTTCCAACACGGCATGAAGGCCATCTCGTCCTCGGGGTAGTTACCCAGTTGCATGTAGTCTAGAGCAAGGGGAGGCCACTGGAGCATCACCGAGATAGCAGCTTTAGCCGGGTGTCCAGAAGGAGCCAACCGAGCTCACACAGGAGCAATGAGTAGAGCCCACCTGTCTTATATTCAGGGAAGCCGCCTAGGATCGCATAAGGCGGCTGAAGGTCATAAGGCACTTTGGGCCTGTTGATCGGTGGACGCTGACTTGAATGCCTGAGGAAGACTTAACATAATACCGCTACTAGGAGCTGCGGTTCGACTGCCCCACACGAGGAATCTTTCGTCCGTATTAACGTCAACAACTTCCCGGAGAAAAGTGAGCATCGAGTCGTGGATAGCCGCTATCAGAAGGGAGCCCGAGTTTACCTCCTTCTGGTCCTCCTTTTCGATCTTCTCGATCCGGCATCACTCACAACAGCATTGCACTTGCAGCAACGGACAACGTGCTCAGCAGAACTTTCCTTCGCTTCAGCTGAGGGCATAGAGGCTTTCAAATCTAACGGGGCAAGATCACTCCTGATCAGTCGAAAATCTTCGAATTCCGACTGCACGACCTGCTGGATGGCCCTCAGAGAACGAAAGGCATAGGATTGCGAACACTGGTAAATGGTATACTAAATTCATGCACGCACAACTCAGCGCCTCCGCTTCTTCTGGAACTGCGTAAAGGAGAAATCCTGCGGGCTAGGCTCGAGGCCCTTCCAAAAGCCCGTGTGTTTCTCGTAGTCCGCCTTGCGACCCATGCTCCATTTCGGCCCTGGTTTGCCTCTAGTTTGAGCGTATCCTCCAGGACCCGGACCTTAGTGAGGACCATTAACCACTTTGAAGCGCCGTAGACTCACCAGGGTTGTCGAGGCCACCGAAGGTTCCCTGTCCTCTGGGACCGTAGCCCAATGCCGGCGCCTTTCTTCGTCTCTATGTTACGCTCGAATATGCTCTTAATTATGTATTGATCTGCAAGCGGGAGTACGGAGGACCACAGCGGGTTGAGCTCCCATCTTACCTGGCCCTGGTCGGGGCTTCACAGACATCTCATGGTGACCCAAGCCGGGACCCACGGCAAAACCGAAGCCGGCCTTCCTGGTGTCAGTGCCAATGTTTTTATGCCTGAGTTGAATGGATGGCGGAGCGGAGTCTCGATAGAGGTTACCTATGCAAGTAGTAGGCGGGCCCAGGGGAGTCCATGCCCGCTTTGTGCGTGCCAGCTTGGCGGCCCGCAGTAGGCAGACTGAACAACTTCGAGCTCGGATTGAACACCCGTGTTTCCTCTGGCCTGAACACCAAGACCCTCTGACCGTTCTCTCATTTTCTTATCATACAGTTTCGGAGTGTAGTCGGTCGGGCCAGGGTTCCGATGTTGCCAAGGTGTGGTCATGAACCGGTCACCAGTCTTGCTGCCAAAGCCTCCTGTTGCACATCCCTCCATCATAGTCGATTGAAGGGTGTAAGCGGCGGGCCCTGAGGGATATTCTATCAATCTGCTTTTGCCTTGGGAAGACGACTATCAAGTCGTTCACCTGGAGATCGTTGCAAGGCCGATGGATCCTGATGAGGAGGGCGTCGAGTCATCGTCCAACTCGGTGCTTTCTTATAGGCGGCACTAGCCGTGATGAGGGCTGTCTCACTGACTACCCTCTCGGGGGTAACAGCAGAAGCTGATGGCTCTTTTGCTTCACCGCCGCCCATACATCAACTTTAAAAGTGCTGGAACAATCACGCTCGACGATAAATTTGATCTTGCGCTCTTACTCCGCCTTAGTATTCCTCAACGCTTTTTTGGCCCCTTGACTACGAAGAAGCTGGGATCTGCTGGTAGGGCTCAATCTTTACCTCGAGTGGTGTCGTCATCGCGTGGCAGTCGGCGGTTCCGAAGGGGACCGAGCGTCATGCGGTTCTCGTAGTTCGAAAGGGAGTTGTTCGTTCGCTAAGTGCTCTGAGACAGATCAATATTCGGCGCCACACAGCTTCCCGGGATCGAACCCGCGACCTCGTGAATGGTCAAATCTGCTGATCGACAGTGGTCGTTTTACTTTGATGCCATCTTCTTCGACTATCCGGCTAGATTGGGTCGAACCGACGCTCACAGACGGGCCGTCAGACGCTAAGGAGATCGCTACATACAACTGGCATCCGTCCTCGACTACTGAGGTCCCACGGATGGTCGTACCGGGCTTGCCGCCCTTCCTCGTCGATTCCCGAGACCCACCTAAGCTCGAGTATGACCAAGGCACGTTTTTCTGTGATGAAAATCAGTACCGTCAAAAGGAGTCACCAACTGAGTCCCTTTTCCAGGCCGTCGCCATTTGCACGCCCAACTTCGACTGGCAGGCGGTGGACATTGTCACAGACCGGAACAACCTACGGAAGCTCATGAGGGCTCTGCAGCCTCAGTGGGACTCCTTTGACGATCAGTCCTTCCAAATAGATCTCGATGTCGTCGGCAGAACAGTTGTTCTCACCCGAGTCGGGCCAGCGGAGTCTCAAGTTTTCGGCTGTGGTCACTCCTTTGAGGACCAGATGACCACCCCTTCTCCCGAAGGGCTCCTTTCCGTCGGGTGGTCTCCCTCAACCTTGGCCGAGTGGCACTCGTCGTGAGGTCCGAGATCGACGCAGTTGACGGTGGTACTTGGCGGTCAGTGTCGCGGAAAGCTGAATGGTCACCCATGCCGGGCAGTCGAATTGAGATCAAACGAGGAGGCGGTCTGAAGAAAGGAAGTGAATGTCCTGAATACTGGGAGCTCGAAGACCAAGTCCTTGAAGAAGAGCTTCGACTGGGCTGGTGCGTATGGTCAGCTCTGTCTCGGAGACGTGCACAACTTGCTCATCGCTCGAACCAAATGGACCGAGGTTAAGTCGATGGAGTCTCTCACTCGGGAACAGGTCGGGGCTCGTGGCCAGTTCTTCGACCTGTTCGGTCGACTAGAGGCATTACTCATGAGTATCCTAGAGATCGTGCGTAAGCCCGCTAATGGCTCGAACAGCCGATCCTATGTCGTTACCTGGGACGGTTGGGAGCCTGTGTTGAAGGTAAAGCCCCAACGAGCATCGAGGGTGAGCAAGGCAGCGAGGACACTGGTTGGAGAGAAGGGCGGTGTACATTAGGTTTCATTTCAGCTTACGTTGAGTGCCGTCGTGTAGTGTTATACTATTATGCTATTCTGCATCGGAAATCTGTTGCGTTGTTATAGGAGGTGAAGCGATTGGAAGCCGCTACTCCGGTCCAGGAAATGGCCGCTGTATCGAATGGGAAACGCTGTGTAAAATCCACCATATTGATCCCTATACATCCACGCGGAGGTCATTGCACGGCTGAGTACGAACCACACAGTTTGAAAGGGCATGCCCAAGTGACGCCGAATCGTTGACGCGATAATTTCACGAGGGACCTGTCTCCTCGTGGAATCACCGTGAAGAGCCCTTCGCGATTTTCAAAGGAAGATTGTATCCATTAGGATTGGACCACTACAGGGGTGTATCGTTAGACATGCAAGCCCGGTGTGAACTGAAGAGATACCTGTTGATTACGTCAATAGGGCCGGACCGACCAATGCCCGTTTCGACACTTTCGTGGCGCGGCTCTGCCTCAGATCGCAGGCGCAAGCCCGCGCCACTCGATCTTACCTTCTCGATGCATGCGGAACATTCAACTTGGTTCGACGACGATGACCCCGAGGAGCATTTCCTGTCTTGGCTGGGGACTTACGAAGTCCCCAAGAAGAAGGATAATCGTCGAGGTGTGCTCCGTAAAGGAAGTTTAATACTACGATTGGCCCTCTTCGCGGTATCATTAGTGGCCGCCATCACAATCGGTTCATCCCCTGTATGGATACCTCACACGTTGAAATTATACCAGGCGGGGACTCTCTCCCTCACGGTCGAGAGCTTGGAGATTATTGGCCCTTTTGATTGTGTTCTGTTCAAGTTAAGCGACGACTTTTGCATGCACGGTCAGTCGGTCCTGAATGTCACGTATGACGGTTGGGAGCCAGTGACAGTGGCCTACGCGTATGGGCAGGTGGTTAGTCCTGGCGAAGAACTGGATTGGGCCACCCTCTCCTTCCCCAAGTTCCGAGTTCCGCCTGGAATGAGAGGGATGATGACTGTTCATTCGTTCCTTTTGGTATCGCACAGGAAGGCTTACATTCGACAGATCAGGGGGCACGCTAATGCATCCCATAAGTTTGGGCCTTTCTTCGGGCGTTTGCCACCGGTATTAGATGAGTATCGTGTTTTGGGTACGGAGACCGTCCTCGGGGCCGGGCAACTTGTCATGGAGCCCTATGCCGTGATGATGGCTGTGCGCGGAACACACTGTTGATTTAGGAGTGGTTGGCAGGAACTTCCGCCTTACCGTGTACTATTTGTAAATGATACGCTTCTGTGCGGGTGAGTGTAGTGTGAAAGACAAGCTCCATATCGAGGGGTTTGGGCAGGTGAGGGCGCGAAATATCTACACTAAGTTCTGCGGAAGAAACTCCAATGACTTATTCCACAATCATACGTCGCTTCTCCGTGCGGTGGCACATCCTTCCCCTTTCACAATTTCATTCTCCTCGACCTGCCGTATGGGCCACGAGTTATGCTGCATAAATCTGGAGCTGCAGATCGAAATACTCGGGTCAGTCTTCCGTGTTAGATTGGAACCCTTGCGCAACATGCACGCATCACGTCCGTCGCGTGATGCGCGCACTCGAGAACCTTCTTCCCCACAACGAAGCTCAAGTATCTCCAATACACCGCATGCAAACACTGACGGGGATAAGACACTCTGGAACCCGAAGACTGGACGACTCGCCCCCGGGGGTCTTTCTCGCGAGGCTCGTGAACTTGCCATCGTAGAGAGAGTTGTTGTTACTCATTATGAACCGATCGTCTTGTGCATGCGTGCAAAGCTTATTCCCCTCAAGAGAGCTATCTTCGAAGGAATGGTAAATAAGCTTTACAATCCTTCCCGAAATGAACCAGACCCCTCTTAAATGGTACATCGGTACCAGTCCGACTAGGCCGTACTGCCGGCGTTGGACTTTGAACTCACACGCACACACTCCTTCCCGCGTTGACTGTGAGCAACAACAGGGAGACAACAGTTGTCATTCGATTCTAACTTGATGTCCTTCACGCTCCCAGATCGTATCAGCTCTATTGATATCGAACCGACCAAGACCGACGGCCCAACTAATCCTGTCGAGATAGCCTCCTACAACTGGTACCGTTCTTCGACCGAAGAGCATCCGAGGATCGTGGTGCCTGGTAGGCCGGCCTCTTTAAAATCCGACATTAAGGTTGCGCGTGATGTCCCAACTTTAGACTTCGATTCCGGCCTCTACGTCGCTGATGAGAATCAGTTGAATCAGCCCGACTGCCCCATGGAGTCTGTGTTCCAATCGGTCCACATTCTCAATCCGGGCTTCGATTGGCAGGGGGTGGACGTAGTCACGGACAGGACTAACCTGAGGCAGCTAATAGGCTTCCTCATCCCCAAGAGGGTGGACTCTTCGGGCGCATTCGTGATCGACGTCGACGTCGTAGACAACACCGCTGTCTTCACTCGTACCGGTCCTACCAGAGCGAGATGTTTCGGCTGCGGGCATCATTTTGAGAGGGCCATGACAACAGATGAGGCCGACGGCGCCCTCAGGAGAGTTGTATCCTTCGAGCTGGGTACTCTGAAATTGGTCGTGAGGTCCGAAGTAGATGCTATGCAGGGTGGACTATGGGAACCCAATGATAGCCTCGCATGGACGAAGCCCGATGACAGCATACTGGAGGTGGCCCGCTCGGGAGGGCCACTCGAAGGCAAGAAGGGGAACTTTTTTTTTTACAAAAAAAGGTCAAGCAATGATACAGCATGTTTGAAAGACTCGAGTCTGTTGTGTTCTTCGGGGAAGACATATGGAGGCAGCGAATTCCAAGAATCAAGAACACGGCACCAGCGCCGATAGATTGCCAAATCGTTCTGTCTTTTCGCCACGGCCAGCTGGTATGGGTGCAACCGAGACTTCAAGCGTGTATTGTAACCGCCTCGGCTAGTCGTGACGACAAACCGCGCTTGTAGAGAAGGTGAACCGCGCTTCAACACTACTATCTTGTAAAGCCAACACATCATGCCAACGTGGCTGCGCCAACCCAGAGACGGTAGCGAGCAACCGGTAAGTTCAACAAAGCGGTCCTGGCAAGAGTCAAGCCTGCGAAGTTGGGCCTCGCTTGCATGAATGAAGCCAGGCATACCATACTCTAGGAAGGGCCAGCAGTACTGCTTGTAGCATCTAGCAAGTTGCGAAGTGTCAAGAAGCGATCGTAGGCGAAGTAGTTGAGGAGTAGGCGTTCTGATGGAGACTTGCTTAAGAGCATGATCGAAGTGCGAAGACATTGTCAGAGCACTGTCGACTCTAAGTCCAAGGAGAACGGGGCAGACGTTGGCCGGAGTGCGACATCGGTTAGCGAAGGAACTTAATACCTTCTTGGAGGACTCCATAGTAATCCTCGCACCGCCGGTGAAATCAAGAGCGCCCACTTCGCCTTGGTCGAGTTGTGCGCGCACTCGAGAGCCTTGGGTATGGTCGTCAGCGAAGGTATAGGTAGTGAGACCTGGGCCCGCAGCTCTGGTAGCTGCAGAGTGGATGGGCGAGAAGTAGTAGAGCCAAAGGATAGGACCAAGGCAGGAGCCTTGACAAACACCAGCCGACTCGTGGTAGAGTGTAGAGCAGGTACCAGCACAGACCACCTTAAACCTTCTATCAGATAGAATTCTGAAGGAGATTACAGAGTCTGCCGCGGATACCCGCATTCTCAAGTCGTCGAAGTAGTAGTGCTCGGTCCACACGGTCGAAGGCACCGGCGATATCAGTTTGAAGAACATGCCAGGTTTGACGACTATTCATAGCAGAAATAGCGTCACTGACAAATTCCCACATAACATCACCAGTACCCCGACCTGGTAGGAACGCAGCTTGGTCAGGAGCGATGACGTTGTTCTTCAAGGCATGAGTGACCAACTTTTGTGAGACGATCCTCTCAAAAATCCTAGAAGGAATCTCAAGAAGGGCTATGGGCCGATAGTTACGGACATCACGCCTAGACTTACGTTTGTAGATGGGGCATATGTTTGAGATTTTCCAAGAACGAGGCCACTGACATCTCCTGAAGATGTTATTGTATAGTGAAGCCAAAGGAGGCGCCAGGATGCTGGCTAGCTCGCGAAACACTCGTGGACCGATGCGAGAGGGACCCGCAGCTTTAGAGACATTGAGCCGCTTGAGGATACTCATAACGTCGCATGGGTCGACCAAGAGGCTGGTAGTAGAAGCACTGTCAGGTACTCTGGGGCCGGCATCGAAGGGACCGTCGGAATCGGGCAGTACCATTTTCGATTGGAAGTGCTGGGCAAGCGCTTCGGCTTTGGCAGAATCATCCGTTGTGAGAACGCCGTCGGCCAGCTCTAGAGGTGGGATAGAGCACGACTTAGCTTTGGTACTTAGTGATAACTCCTTGGCCAAGCGGTGGAATTGCTTACAGGAGAGACGACCCTCAGTCAGCTTCTCGCGTACCATATCGCAGTACTCATGCCGTTTAGCCTCAATCAAACCAAGAGCGACTCTACGAGAATCAGCTGTGGGATCTCTAACCAAAGAAGCAACCGCATCGGTACAGGCGTTGTCCCACCAAGGAACTGAGTTACAGCCAGTCGGAATGTCCACAGCCTTAATGAATATCTCCATACCAGAGTGCAGGACAGATTCAAGATGCGAGACAGCGCGGTCAGGACATCCTCCAGAGAGAAGACGCCTACGTAGTTTCCGGTGAACATAAGCGCGGAAACCTTTCCAGTCGGCGTGTCGGAAGTCCCAACCACGACGAGTAGCCTTGCTAGAGTTCGTAGACAGTAGTAGAGGAATGGTCGTGGTGATGCAGACATGGTCGGAGATGCGCGCTTCAATAGGGTCTACCGACGTCATGACACATCCGCCGTCGGAGTTAGTGAAGACCATATCCAGAGTTCCCCCACGTACGTGGGTAGGCTCCCGTATAAGCTGTTTTAAACCAAGGCTCCTCGTGCTCGTGTACAGGCTATCAAGGTCATGCCTGTTGAAATCACCAACCAATAAAGTAACGATCGGGTCAAAGATCGTAACTTTACCAAGGGATCGCGGAAGGTAAGCGTCGACAGCAGTAGATCCCGGTGGCCGGTAACAGCAGCAGATACATACATTGCCTATGACTGTTGCAACCAAGATCCACGAAGCCTCAGCAACATCAGCGGTGTCAATCTCAGTGGCGTTTAGGGAAGTTTTGGCCCAAACCAGTATTCCACCTCCATGCGCGGAGCGGTCCTTACGACTAATCAATGTGTAACCTTTTATTGCGAGGGAGCCAGCCTCAACAGTCCCATCAATCTTCGTCTCGCAGGCCACAATCACCGATGCATCAGCAGACCGAGCGCGACCCTGGAGGAGAGGTAGTCGTTGCCGTATACCACAAACATTTGCTTGGATGATGCATAGCTTGTCTTCATAGAGAACATGCGCAGGGACATCATTGTAGTCTAGGCCAGTAATGGCAGCCTTGGCGCCAATACCCCTAAAGAAACGGGAGAGTCGCCTGCCGCATCTTCTCTTGTGGGACCATTTCTTCCTCCGACACACGCGAGACGAGAGCGACCTTCTTCCATGCCGTGCCATCGCCGAACCGGACCCGTCAGTTGCCGCGACACAGAGGTACTCTGGTGCTGCTGCCCGTTCGGTGCCGCGAGGAGGAGGATCGCCCTTGTCAAGCTTCTAGCCCCAACGTCGCCGCAGAAGGAGACGGAGGGTTATAGCAAGAACAAAACGCCGAACTAGCAAGAACAAAACGCCGAACTAGCAAGAACAAAACGCCGAACTGGCATGGTATTAGCAAGGCTCCTTGTGAGACGCCGTTTCTAACAAGGGGCTCTACAACTACCACTATGGCATTCTCGGTCCCACTAGAGTTATGATGACTTATTATTAAACTATCTTTTTTCAATGTTCCCCCCACTTGTGTCACTCAAGTCGAATAATGCTGCAATGAAGAAACGCAACGAGAAGTCGGAAGAGAACATGAGGCTGCTTAGCGGAACACCGTCAAGCATCTGTCACCGCCCACCACGCCGTCACGACAACTGCCGTTATACAGAGGTTGTCATGTTTTCCGCCGTTAGCTTCCACGATTGCATGGATCACCGCCACCTGATATCGAGTGATCCGTAACGCTGAGCCAGTCGGAGCTCTAGGCAGTGTGGCTGACGGACAAAATACATCCAAGGAAATGTTTTGTTGAAAAAATCAACAGAAACGAGAAGGAAAATGAGAAAAAATAGAACATACACGGAAATATGGAGGTGAATATACAGCAATTCTCGGAATCCAAGCAACTATAGTTGCAGGTTTAGGAGAATTCGATATCAGCAATCCTGATTTCAGCGGCTTTTTCATGTCCCGTGAGAGAACGATTGGTTAAACGAGATTTGGTCGCTTTGTCGGTCCTCCCTTTGTCCGTCGTGTCCTCGAATGATTTGTGGCTCCAATGATGATTCCACAACAAGCTATCCCTACAATCCGTGGTATGCATGAATACAGTACCAGCGATAGATGGCCTCCGAGGCCAGGCCTCGCATTAACCGCGATTGGCCTGTTCTCAACGCATAGTATTTTCCACAACCTCGGCAGCTGTTGCATTTCACGGATTGCCTTCCGCACGAAAGTTGAGGCGTTGTTGGTCGGGCCGCTTTAGACCTCCTAGCAGGCTCTCAGTGAGACTGTCTCACATTGATACATACTGGGGGTTTTTTCACAGTCTTCCATTCCGGAATTTCCTTTCCGGTAAGCCGCTTGCGGACTTGCGACCTGTACTCGAAATGATCTTAGTTGAGAAAAGCGGTTAATTCACGGAATGTGTACTACCTATGCGGGCATGCAAGCAGTCTACGCGGTCCGAACATTGTGAATGTTCCATCACAGGGTGTGATTCACACCCCGAGCCTTTGATGCAGCATGCCTCTTCGATTATGCCAGTGAGCTGGGAGAGTATGGCAGATCGAAGATGGTCCAGCACTCGGGTTTCCCACAGTAAGGGGTTTTCTTCGAAAGTTTCGAGGCTACAGGTTCAGCTGCGTCTAAAGCCTACAGCTCAGCTCTGCTCTGGAAATTTCGGAGAATTTCGAACAGAAAGATGAGGAATTTCTTGAAATTTTCATTCTGTCAACCACACTGATTCTAGGGCGCTAATAGGCGGGAAAGAAGTCCTGCTGGGGGATACAATGTGAAAAAGGCGACTATCAGCAGTGCTGATTCAAAACACCGGCACGGCCTAGGACCATGTTCGAGCCTACCCATGTATATGACTCATATAATATGAGAGTCACGCTCGTCCGAGGGCCATCTCACGATAGAATGGCTTCTGCATAAAACCGGGACGGCTGTATATCGTCCGTCTTATCGGTTCCTGTACATCAATGCGGAGGTCATCTCGTGACCGAGTAGCGAGTGACCACACGGTGTGAAGGGACATGCCAGTGACAGTGTCACTGTGACATCGAGCCGGTGACGCAGTAATCTTTCGTGCACCCTGTCTCCCTGCAAACCTCGCTATTCTCCATTCTTCCTTGTCAATGCCTACGGAACATTCAGTGTGTATCGACATCGAAGACCCCGGGGAACATTTCTTGTCTTGGCTGGGGAGTTACCAAGGCTCCAAGAAGGTGAATAGTCGTCGAGGTGTAGTACGTCAAGGGAGTGTAATACTACGATCGGCCCTCTTCGGGATATTATTAGTGGTTAACATCACGATCGGTTCATCCCTTGTCTGGATGCCTTACACATTAAAATTATACCAGGCGAGGACTCTGTCCCTCACGGTCGAGAGCTTGGAGATTATTGGCCCTTTTGATTGTATCTTGTTCGAGCTCCGCAGGGAGCGATTTTGCATGCACGGTCTGTCGGTCCTGTCCGTCACGTATGACGGTTGGGAGCCAGTCATAGTGACAGGCGCTCATGGGAATGTAGCAAGCCTTGTTGGCGACCTGGAATCGGCAACCCTCTCCTTCCCCAAGTTTCGAGTTGCGCCTGGTATGAGAGGGACCATGACTCTTCGTTCATTCCTTTCGGTACCGCTCACAGAAGACTATGTCCACAAGAGCAGCGAATACACAAATGAATCTCATAGCATTGGGCCCATACTCGGGTCTTTGCCACCGTTATCAAGTGAGTATCGTTTGCTGGGTACGGAGACCGTCCTCGAGCCGCATAACTTGGTATGGAGCCCTATACCGTTATGATGACTGTGTTTTACACACATTCTTGACTTCGAAGAGTTTTTCGTTTTTAAGAATTTCCCCCTAGCCATGTACTATTGATAGATCTCACGTTTCCGTATTCGCTGAGATCGTAGTTCAAGAGCAAGCGCTTCATACGTGAACGCCTCTGAGAGGCAAATTCCGTCAGTAATATGGATAATTCGATGGGGGTCCATTTCTGGAACGAGGTCAATGACGGATGTCGTGGCTTCTGTGAGGGGACAGTGTCCCCGGGACACGCGCGCATAGTGCACGCCCCGAAGCTAGAAAGGACAGCGGAGCCGTCTCCGCGAGGTTACGTTCGGGAGAAGGACCACGCAAGTTGCCTGGTTAACGAACGTTGACAAGTATCAGGGATGTTTCGAGCTGCCGCGCGGTCCGGGGATGTTCGTCGTGGTACCCGCGATGATTTTTTTGCGCCCAACCGCGCGATAAAGGTACAGGGGCCCTCGAAATAGTGAGTTTCGCTGCACTTTTCAAACAGGCAAAGGAACGTACCGGAGAAAAGGACGCTCCTTCGTTATTGAGTGGGATGGCAACACGAGGGATCTCCATATCCGTGAAACCTCGCATCTAGCTGAAGCATCGAGGCTGTCCCTAGCTGCAAGGGATTTGATAAAGCCGTTTCAAGTTGAGCAATGAAGGCCTAGTCCTCATGATTATCTCCACCTCTTAAATGCCCCTGAGAGGCGCTAGGCATGGTATTAGCAAGGCTCCTTGTGAGACGCCGTTTCTAACAAGGGGCTCTACAACTACCACTATGGCATTCTCGGTCCCACTAGAGTTATGATGACTTATTATTAAACTATCTTTTTTCAATGTTCCCCCCACTTGTGTCACTCAAGTCGAATAATGCTGCAACGAAGAAACGCAACAAGAAGTCGGAAGAGAACATGAGGCTGCTTAGCGGAACACCGTCAAGCATCTGTCACCGCCCACCACGCTGTCAAGACAACTGCCGTTATACAAAGGTTGTCATACTTGCCCCCGATAGCTTCCACCATTGCGGCGATCACCGCCACCTGAAATCGAGAGATTCCTAACGGTGGGTCGGTCGGAGCTCTAGCGCGTACCAGTAGGCGGGGAAGAACTCTTGCTGGGGAGTGCAGTGTAAAAAAGGCGACTATCAGCACAGCGGCCGAGCCAAGGACCGTCTTCGAACCAACCCATGGTGGATTGAACCTGCCGGAGGTCTATATGGGAACCACGTCCGGTCGAGGGTCATCTCACTCGGGTACGTTTCGAGTCGCCCATCGACCCACAACAGCTCCCGCTGGATCAGCGAAGAACACTGGTGCTAGAACAACTATTGGAAGCTGCACATAGTACCATAACCTGAGGAGGGACAGTTGCAGCTCTGTTGGCGATGAGGACTCACCCGACGACTAACAGGTAGATGGTGATTCCGACGTCACCGTAGATACCAAAACGCCAGTTGGGCAATTTTGGTGTGAGCTCCCAAGTCATAGTCAGGCTCACTACTACCAGGGCATAAATAAAAAGACGATTTATGATGTACCTTAATGGACCGAGGGTGACCAAGGAAAGGGTATTAACACCCACTTAGAGTTGAGACAAAGCATAAGTAAACCCGTACCAGCGTGACACAGCTTCCTCGCTGCGAAGTTCGAGATGTGTCGCTTGTCGAACTGAAGTGGACTGTACACTGCGTGGCAAGCACAAGATCCGAGGTCACCTGTAGGACTAACAGGAAGACTCCCTCCAGAGCCATGAGCAAGACCCCAACTGGTACGGGGAGGTCGATATCGGGGACCAATGATACAGTCGTCATCATAGCCTTTGATGAAAAGCTGGAGAATGTCCCTCTGTCGCTTCGCCAACCAGCACAACGCACTTAGTTGTGCTAATTGTGCATTGAACGCAGGACGCTGCCGTGGAGCGAAACCGATTGATGGTTGAATGACAGACCAGAGAAAATATTAAACTCGGCGCGTAACAGCAGCTCCGATTGCCACTATTGTTCGACGGTCGTAAGTATCATCAGAGCGGATAAAGTGGGAGCTTCGCTTCGCTCCCGAAATGAAAAGAAAATCTTCAACCCTCAGACTGTGAGCGGGCAACGAATCGCATGGAAAAGAGTCCTAGCCGCCATAGAGAGACCAGGCAGCGATGACAGCAGCTGTTATGTTGATATTATCGTACCTGCTGCCAAGGGCTTCAGCGACAGCGATGACCAGAGAGACCTGACGAGAAGAAAAGTTGTGGGGTGGTACGGACTCCGTCAAGGGGCCCACCAAAAGTCTGGGGAGAAGAGAGGTCGGAGTGTGTAGACTAACGAAAGCGACCGCGAAGACCGCCGCAGAGCCTAGGACCGTCTTCTTGCCGATCCACGGAGGATTGAAACTGACAAGACAGAACCGCTTGATAATGGCGGAATGGGAGGCAGCGGGGTACCTTGGGATGTTCGCCGAAGCCCACTTTCCCACAACGGCACCGGCCGGGTCAGCGAAGAAGACCGGGGCGAGCACTGCGATGGGGAAGCTCCATGAAGTACCAAAACCTGAATGGATGGTAGAGTAAACGAGAATGTTCGGTAGGGCTCACCCGACGACGAGTAGGTAGATGGTGATGCCAGGATCTTCGTAGGCGCCGAAACGCCAGTTGGGTATGCCCGGTATCAGAGACCAAGTCATGGCGAGGCTTAGGACCACCACTCCGTAAATATAAAGTCGATTGACGAACAGGCTACATGAAAGGAAGGCGGTGAGGGGACGCTAAGGGAGATGGCTGCTTACTGCGGAGTCAGGAAGAGCATCGCGAAACCACTGCCAGCGTGACACAACTTCCTAGCCGCAAACAAAGGAGATATGCTTCTCATCGAACTGAAAGAGGAACTCCAGGAGTTGCGCAATGTTTGGTATGATAACCTGTAGCACAAGGAGGAAGAGCCCCTCGATTGCCATGATTGCGAGACAGGTGGTGATCGGTAGTTGAATCTCGGGTATGGTAGGCACTTCCATGACAATTGACGTAATAATAGGGTAAAAACTATCGTCCTCAAGATCGAATGAGCGAGGATCCCGAGCCCTCCCGGTGGGAATGTTGTGACGCCGGCGACGCGACGTAGAGGCGGCCCATCGACCGCGACCTTCTGAGAAGATTATCGCGACCCAACTTGCGACGATTTCTAGAGTGGCATAAAGGACTGAGGTCTCCAGTCGCTTCAGGGGACGCCTCAGTCTGAGGAAGCCCGCAAGGGCCTAATAACAGCGTCTCTCACTCCATACAAAGCAACAGGGCAGGCTCCACTAGAGTTCCTAGATGAAGGATTGCCTGGTGGTGCCCCCACTTCGCATGCCGTCTCAGAATGCTCCATGATTCGCAACTGAGAACGCAACAGTGGAAAAAATACGCTAGGAGAAAAAGCGGAATAGGGTAATGGACGGCAACGATCAATCAGCCGGGAAGAGACGCCAGGCACTGATCACCACCAGGGCGATATACAAGTTGTCGAACTTCCCGCCGAATCCTTCAACAAGCATTGTTGCTAAGGAGGTCTGAGAAAGATACATTAATCGAAAGGTCCCGGGTTCAACCCCAGCGAGTGTGTTTTCTTATCTAATAATATAATAAAAAGAGCCGTGACTACCCTCGAAGACGCTTAGAGGCGCGGAAATTCCGATTACCGAGGCGTGATTAGCTTGGCTGACTGCACACGGCCCAACCGTGGATGCCTAACGAAGCTAGCAAGGTAGTCCTCCTTGTAGACGACAATTGAAGTGAGGGGCAGGAATACGGCAAAGTCAGGATGACACCAACGATTGCTCTAGTGCACTTCAGAAGGGTCGTCGTACCAGGAGTCGTGGTATGAAGGCAAGAGGTCTATAGAGTGTGAGGAAGGTGACGACGAACACTGCCAGGGATCCTATTACGGTCTTCTTGCCAACCCAGGTTGGGTTATACCTAACAATACCGAGTAGTCACGTAGTTGCTGTATATCACGGTAATATCAATCAGTACAGCTACTGGGTACTCCGAATAGAACCAGAACCTGACGACTCATCAACGTAAGAAGACGTCATGGCTTTACCACCGCTCAGTCGAATAACGGCTACTCCACAGGTGGCAGTGCCTCCATCAAGGTGCGCTAGGGAGGGACTACTCAGGTCCGATGCAAATCTTCGGCCGCTTCGGTGTCGTCAATTGCCAGTGATAGCCTCAGCGAACTCTGGATGATTTTTCTGAATTCGCCTCCAGAACTTCGAAGTCCGATAAGAGAGCAAAGAAGTCAATGGAGAAACTGCGGTGGTGAGTCCGGCGCTAAGTAACGGTTTTTCAGAGCCCGCCCTCCAAAAAGTATTACCCCACGATGATGAGGTAAACTGTGATGCCGATGTCGCCGTAGTCGCCAAAACGCCATTTAGGTAAGGCAGGCACCAACTGCCACGTCATTACTAGTCCGACGATAACCACTGCATACACGTAGAGCCGGCAGAGCAGGTACCTGAGCCAGGCCCCGTTGCTGAGCAGCTGCTGTGTTGTAGATGCCTACTGTGGTGGTAAAAAGAGCATCATCAGCCCACTCAGTGAGTGGCACATCTTTCTGGCTGCGAAGTCGGAAAAGTGCTTTGTATCAAACTGAAAATAGAACCATTTGATGAGACAGTAAAGCCCACTGGTTGTGAACACTCGCCGGGAGAACCAAGAATTTATACCACGATTCTTAAAGGATATCGTGAAAGTATCATAGTGACCAGCTAGAGGTGTCAGAAAGTGGCCCAGACAGGAGTTGGTATTTTATCACAGGGCCTCACGATTGAGTTCATCCAACCACAATTGATGAAAAAACCGTCAGAGCCGTCTAAATATGTCTAATATGAAAGATTTCGGAAATCCAGCAGCGTTCGAATCTGCACCGCGTCCCGTTAGTACCTGTAATACTAGGAGGAACAGTCCCTCAGCTGCCATCAAGGCCAGGCATCCTTGCGGTGATAGAGAGGGTGAGGAGAGAGGGGCCATCATTATAAAAGACAAGGCTGAGTAAGGCGGATTTCTACGAAAACTACCAGGGCGTGCGCGATTGACGTTGAAGTATGAAAAAACAAAGTGAGAACGTGGAACAACAGGGAGGAGTCTGAGGGAACAACAGCAATGCCATGTGCTCTATATAAGTGGGCTTTCTGAGAGAGTTGTCTCCCAGTGGTGTCGGTTCCCGTGAAACGGAAAAGTCGGCAGGTGGTGGCATATTGATGGTCATTTACTGCAGTCTGAGTGCCCAGCCGCTCATTAAAACGGCTGCGTTTGCTTGACCATCGTCCATCCCTATGTCTGTCTTCTCTTCGACTAATCGAATCCCGTCCGCAGCAGGGTAGTGAGTCTGACGTAAGGCGGCCGAACCGAGTTGTGCATAACCCTTTGAGAGTGGTATCAGGCACGGTCCGCCAACTTGTACTTCGAGAGCGGCTCCCTGGCCGATTCTGAGTGGCCCCGGTCGTGTACTGGTCACCATTCGGAAGAGTAGGGTTAACAATGTGGTGGCCTATGGAGCATCTTCCCTGTTAGGCAACGATGTACCACTGATACCACTCTGGACCGCGGTAATCGTCGTCGTAGAATTCGAGGTGCCGAGCTTGTTATACGGCGGCCTCGGCCGCTACGACTATCGCCTCCCGAAGATGAAGCCGCCACGGCTGTGACGATCCCTGTGGAGAGGACTTGCAGGGTTAACGAGGATTCTCTGACGAAAGAGTGCGTCGATGATCTCGCGGATGACAGTGCTATTCTTACACCAAGTAGGAATGGTTATTACTACTGCTCGGTCGATGCCAAGGGTGGCGGATGTTTCCATAGAATTCCTGCCAATTCTAATTTCGCTGTTCCACGTATCGTGGAGCTTTTGAAGTTTGTAATAGTCTATGGGCTCTGCAATTCATTCGAGATGGAAGAAGTCTCGAGGGAGAATTGAACCTGCAATCTCACGCTTAAGTGTCAAGTGCTCTACCAGCTGGCCTATCCGCGGACTCGTGGTTGTAGGTACCAGCACCGACTCTCCCGTATCGAGCAAGGAAGGCAGTTTAAGGACCTCCATGCTGGAGTGCCTCTTATTCGAGCTCTCATCCTCGTCATCATCCGACTGCGGTGCCGACGAAGTCCTCTTTGACGGTTTTATATCCGATGATGACACTCATCGTTGAATCGATTAATTACGTCCTCGACTGTTCTGTGATGATGCTACTCGATGATGCAAGGGCCCTGTTATCACAGTAGCATCATTATTCATTCTCGGAAGAGATGCTGGATATTGGTTGAAAAATTATGAGCGATCATTTGGGCCTTGCTTGTGTAGTAGTTGCCGCCTGATTACAGGCTACCACCCCGTCTTGAATTCACTGCCTGGCATTGTGCATATTACACTACCATCACTGTTTCTTGTGTTCGTCAGTTTACAACCGCAACAGTGAACACAATCTCATAGAAACGCAACGTAACGGAAATTGCTCATGCTCATCACTTTTCTTCGCTTTAGACGTCTTTTCCCTCCTTTTTCCCTTCGGCACTCTCGTACCGAGAATTCGCACGGGCCCATCGGCCGTTCTTTCCGGTCCCATATAACGCTGAACCTGCAGGGCAAGAGTCTGTCAGCACTGGAAGGTTGTGTTATAATTTCTCACTTGTACTGCCCATCGACGAAGACGCCGTAGAGTCTACCGCGGTCACCATGTGTGGTCAAAAACTCCTCCACGGGCTGGCCAGACGTGTACGCAAACTCCACCCGATTGCCGAAAGCATGGTAGCTGGTCTGTAACCTGGGAGAGCATTTGGTCGGTCTTCTCATCGATCACTCTAGACTCACCTGGGTGGTTTTATGTTCTTCCCATCAGACTTCATCCGGGAGGCAAGCTTCACTTCACGGCCCTTCATCTTCGTCATGTCCAACAAGCTCAGGTCCTCATCTAACAGCACATCGTCATTTGACCTTGCGGAACACAGTGGCGAGATTTCAGGCGAAAAATCAAGATTTGCCTGAGATACTGAGCCACAGTAAGCGGTATAGCAAAACGAGACTGAGTGAAACTACATTATCGTTCAGAGACTTGCGTTTGCGACTATTTTGGTAGCAGGAGCAAAATGGGTCACCAGGGATCGAGCCTCGATCATCGAGGACTATCAGAGCTCTATAGGGTATGTCCTTCTGAGAATCTCACCATCATTTCCGCCCTTCTTTTCAACCTCCTCATCAGCTTCTCGATCATCCACAAACCGGTCTCTCGGCGCATCAGAATTCTCCTTATCCGACCAGGACTTCGAACCCTTCTTCGGCCGGACGCCACTCCTCATCAACTCCTGGACAGCGGACACTAAGTCACTCTTCTCGAAGCACAGCTCCGCCTGAAAAGACTCCGACTGCCCCTTCAACAATCACCCAGCCCCTCCCGCCCGTGCTGCGTTCACTCCACTGGCGGAACATGAAAGAGCGCTAAGAAGCATTCTCAAAACACCGTCAAATGAACACTTCTCAGTCGAGCTTTGAACTTGCGCAACAGAATTCACCGCGTAGTTAAGCTGCGATCGCCGCGATAATGCATGCGCACCTTGCTGCCCATGCCGCTGTCCTCCAACCACCGTTTGAGCTGGGTGGCCGACCACGAGGAGACCGCTCCGAGCTCCTCTGCTGTTGCTTCGGGCCCTGAGGCTGTCCCGTCGGTAGCATCTACTCTTGAAGCAATTTTGCGGCGCGTGAAGTTGACGGAAACTCACCGCTTTCCGCAGCGGCAGAACTGCCTGCTCGGTTGGGAAGGGTCAGTTTCATATCAGACAAAATCTCGTACCTAAGAAAAGCTGCTATTCGATCCCTACGCCAGTGGGCCCAGGCCGGCATTCACAAGCCCCCAAGATGAGAGGTCGACACCACCATTCGCTTGCACTCCATTGCGAAGTAGGACAGCATCATCCAGTCACTCTACTATTAGTCCAATCCCATGCTATCGCCAAGTATCGTCAGTATCAAGAGAGCATGTGCTTCTCAGTGGCGTATCCTCCCCTCATAAAGTCACGTTGGATTGTACCGTAAAAGGAGTGTGTACTCGTACTTCTTGTCCTACGTATTGTAAAAGTATTATACTTTTGTTTGAGCTGGTCAGCCCAGTTTAATGCTGGACTAAAGCAAGCAACAGCCAACTACTAGAACAGCTCTTGTTCATCTTTCGAAGAGGCGTACAGCGGCAGCTGGCTGTAACGGAAGCAGAAAAGAAACCAACTGGGGCCACTATGCCACATACTCGAAACAGTACTCAGCATTTGATCAATTGCTCGACCGTCGTCCTGGCGCCGCGTGGCGTCGTCGCCTCATTTTTGCATGTGGCACAGCGGCCTCATTATTAAATGTTGCAATCTTTTCGTTACAGAGTGCACAAGGAGGTCGGTTATGGTAGGTTGAACTCAGAGCCAGCCCGATGTTCGGGCCTCCAGTACGGCATCCAAACACGCCTTACAACTCCCTGGCACTTCGGGATCGAGAGGGACTGAGGGTGTAAACGCAGATTGAAAAATCATCATCACTTCACTATTCCCATCGAGGTCTGATCCAAAGGAAATACGCTTGCAGGATGTGTGGGAAATGTGGTATTCAATTTGGCGCGCTGATTCGCATGGAAGCACTCGACCCCGAACACGTCCTTGCTTACCGATGTTTCCGGTCGTTGAAGACGAACCAAGGCTCTGAGCTCTTGGTCAAATCAAAAGCATTGGAGCACTCAGGGTCATCCAGGAAGGCGTAGCACAAGTTAGTGTCTCTCAGTTGAGAATGCAGCTTCCAGTCGTTAAACCTGCCACAAAGCATGAACACACAAGACGACGGAAGCTCCAGCGCTTCCCTTCCAGCGACGCCTGCCTTGGCAGTAGCAACTGAGAGGCGCTTCATCACGACGAAAAGACAACTACGGTATCGTGGGGACCCAGTGAGCTCGCCACGCTGCTACGTGGACTGAGTCGCACCGAGCGTTCGGTTCTCTCTTCTCATAACCATTCCGAACTACGGACGACTCCAGTCTGGGGACCAGCTTGTTTTCCCAGTTTACTAACCAATCCATCAACCCACACCCTGTTGAGAATAGTAGGAATTGAATTCCCCACACTGAGCGGAGCGAAGCTCGAAGAAACCTACCTCTCAGAATAGTAGAGGAACACTGGCCATCGCTCATTGCCCGACATCCTCCTGTACGCCGGTCGGCCATTGAAAATACCAATACGTTTATATGTACCTTCCAGGACAGCATCGATGACTCATGCATTCAACCTAGCAATTTCTACCATTCAACAGCCCAGAGTGATAGGTGTGCGAGGTGGAAATGTCCACTATGGAATGCCCTGCTGTGGCCTTCGGGCTTTGCGGTCTCGAGGGTTCATATTCTGAACAAGAAAGACGGAGCTCCAGGCAGATCAGTTCACGGCGGAGCAGAAGGAGAGAGGCTCGTCACCTCATCTGCATAAGGCCTAGCATGAGCCCGACGGGCATTCTCTCTCCCTTCTCCGCTCCTTAGGGCTGTTGTTCCTACGCCGCTCGAAGCTGACGGCAATGCTGCTGACGACCAAGACAGTGCTGGGAGCGCTCACATGCGTTCCTCGTCACTCTCATCGAAGTAGTCCTCCTCCTCGTCAGTGTCGGACTGGTACTGGGCCCACCGACTGTTGCCCTGTCTCCGCTGGGTCCTCTTGAACCTGCTAATGGTTTTCACACGAAGTGCTTCACCAGGAATTATTTTCCACTCACGAACCGTTGGCAAATGATAATATATCCGATTGTGATTGTGTACGCACACCTGTCCCCTAGCGCTATCAGCATTCGTTCCAACTGTATTCGTAAAAACTAGGCTTCTACTGGTACCACTCATGCCGGATTCGAGTATTAACACCGATACTCCGCAAAGCTGGACGGGGCTAGCCTTCCCTCGGACAGGCTCGTCAAACTCCATCTTACGGAAACAAGGGGAGACCGAACGTCTTACTTGCTCCACGCCTTTTCGAACTCTCGCTCATCAAAGGCAAAGTCCTCCCCCTTGGGCCGGCCAGATGACCACCACCACGTAGCTCCTCCGAAACCGCCGGAGCCGAAACCAGCTCCACTGTTTGGATAGGAGTACGAGGATGATGATGACGATGCCGACCTGACGAGACATGAATCAACACTCGCGCAGGTTGGACGTAGCCCATCCTTGAGAAGCGCGAGACTTCAACAACCTCAGTGAGAGAAAAGCTCGACCGAATGAACCATCTCAAACAATCGGCAATCCCGAGTCTGTCTCCCGTGAACATCCCCGAACCCACGATGCGCCATTAGTAGATTTTGGACCACCGCCGTCCTTCTTTTCCTTGTTAATACGCTCATACGCCTGCTGGACCTGAGCTCAGCCATCATCTCAGCCCTTCACAACAACAGACCGGCTACCCTCACGAACTTGTCATGATCCCCACCAGCATCGGGATGGTGCTGCTTCACCGCCTTCAAATACGCTTCTCTGACCTCCTTGTCGGAGGAGTGGCGATGGACTCCCAACTCAGCATAGCTGTCGAACCTAGGGGCGGCACTGAAGTGCCGTCGGATAGCGGCAGAGGTCCGCAGGTGAGAGGAAGAGGAGGTGCACTGTCGGCCTAGTGCAGCACAACCATGAGGTAACATCCAAAAAATACGAAGCACACTGACGCTTTACAATCTACAGACAGCGCTGAGTGATTGCTTCAACAGGCAAGGTTTCCGACCAGACAAAGCGACATAGCAGCCGCGCTTCCACCGGAATAAGAGCAATCCTTCAACCCCGTGGTACGCAGGGGAATTCTACCATCACACGTTCCGGATACTTGCGCTCTCCGATTACTTTCCCCATTCTACACTATGATACCCTTCGGCCAGGCTATGGCGAGAGTGTTGCTATACGTGTATTCATTTACGAGTATACTTCTCCCCTACTTCATACCCTTTGCGTTGTGGCCAGCTTAACCAGTAACACAGCAGGCACACGTTAACCGACCCCATTGGCAACAACTCGACCCCAGCTTCGGAAAGAGAGCGTTTGGAACGCCCGACTCCAGGGTATCATCCTGTCAACCTCATGTGAGTGCTGCTACAACTACGAGAGATTACAATCTAATTTGACCACCAACCACTTCACAAAATTCGGACAGCGTCGCTCGGTCTTGACAAAACGTCCGGGACTTGATATACGGTGACTCCATAGGGAGCTTCGTTGTGGAGCCGCTTGAGGCAGTCCAAAAATTAAATCAGCAGAAACTGATGTAAATCCACAAGCTCATACGAATGACCACGGCCTCGCAGCAGTCGATCGTCGCACTCCGACACTGTGCCGACACAGCGGACACGAGCCGTCCTTCTTCAGCCAGGCCGCGATGCAATCGTGATGGTACATGTGACCACACCTCAGCCTGGCAACCCAGGCCTTCGGGAACTCATCGCTTATCGCAGCGTAACCCTCAAGGCAGATAGCACACTCGAGGTCTGCGCTACTCTGAACAGGGGGTGGCGGGTGAGTGAAAAATTCCGAAATGCAAATAAGAAATGATGATGACAAGACAGGAGAATGGGGGAGAAGCGAAGCACTGAGGCGTACGTACTCACTTCTGGTGATGTATGCGACCGCAGATGCTCCATCATGTCCGGTAGCACTTTGCTGACTGAGCTGATGGAGCCCTGAGGTGAGGACCATATGGTCATACCGGCGATCATACCCATGCGGCAGTCTAGCTAAGTTATGCTAGTACTTCCTGTCCTAGGATGCGCTACTCGTGTCGAGCCACTGACACTGGCCATGAGCGTTCATATCCTCTTGATACACAACAACCACGATCAGCCATCCACTCGAATTCACAGTCCAGTTTCCACAGCATTCTTCTACGAACACAACCACGAACCCGGAGCCTATGAGAGTTCTGCTTGGCTGGACCGTTACGGAAAATGGAGCGCCGCACAGATCCCTGTTGAGTCGGCGAACACTGTACGCGCGTAAGTAGCGACCAATAGCGACCCTCCAACTCACCATAACTTCCACCCCGCTAGTCTGTGTAGAATCAGTACCAGTCGGCGACAACCCAGCCTGAAGCACATAACCGTAAATGGATCCCTCGAATAATACCCCTATATTAGCGATGACGAAGGCTCGGAGTTGCTGCTTGCGAAAATGAGGTCCCAGGTTCGATCCCCGCAAGCGCTGTGGAATGCCATTCCCGCTCCTCCGGCCGCCCACCTCCAAATCTGTGATGACGGGGTTCACCTCCGCGTACCGTCTCGCTGAGGGAGCTGCAGGACTGCCTGCATGTGCCACTTCTCCTAAAGGGGAAGCTAGGTCCTCAACTTGCGATGATGGTGATGTAATGACATACGTCAGAATGACCAGCGCTTTCAATGCACCGAGGAGAGACACTATGCACAAACAGTTCGAAGGCGGTAAACCGAAGCAGATGGCCCTACGTCACAGCGCTGTCATGATCTCACCCATTCTGAGGTTGAGTGCCGGCTGCCGCCGGTCGCTCACTCGACGTGCCTTGCGGCCCTTGAAAAAGATAACGGCTGCAAGGATTACCCCAACAGGGATCAATAATACTAAGTATATCGCTGGAGAAATCATTAAAGGGTATACCTAATCGAGTACCGCATTTTAGGTAACTCCCGTCGGTTAATAAAGTTGTGGCAGAATGTCACCCAACAATGCTGACTAGGCTTCCTGCATTGCGGTATCGAGAATTATAGATCATTTTTTAATGCTTCTGCGGTTGGAAATTCCGACGGACGAATCTCCCCGCTGGACCAAACCCTGGGGATTCTCAGTCCTCACAAGTACCCTCCACCCTCATTAATCAACAACAAAAACTGCCTTCTTTCTTTACGTGAAAACGTACACTGCGGAAAAGTATCAGTCACCACTTCCACTTGTCAATAGGCGGGAAGGCGTTCTGCTTAGAAAACACGAACTTCTTGTGTTCGTAGGAGAGGTAACCCTGAGCACCACAGCGAGCGTAAAAACAGAGGACACAGACTGCCCAGGAGGGCTGCACGTCCGCGGCTGCGTCTCAGAACGACAGGAGGAATTCCACTTAGTCAGCGTGCAGCTCCTATATTAGGTAGATGATTAGGCCGCCTTATTAAGAGAAATAGTGAACGTTATAGTGAGTATAAGCCTGAGCTGCCCTGCTCTGCAACTGCCCACCGCAAAAGTGACAATATCAAAAAAGCGAGAAACTAAATTCACCCAAGGAATTTTCGAGAATTTCCTTGCGTGAAAACACCACTGTTGACGTAGTTGTCCTTACAGACTCGTCGGGAGACCACTATCTTTCTCGACACTCACTACAAGCTAGTGCCCTCACCTTGATCGCCTGTATGTAAATCAAGCCAGCCAAGGCACATTGGACCTCATCCGCATCAGGACGATGCAGTTGGTGCTCCTCACTTTCTACGCTCATTGGTGAGCTGCTGGCTACACTTTGCGAGTCGGCAACCTCTGAGGGCTTGGTGGACGCTACTTGCCATGCTGAAAGCATCATGCATGAAGGACAGTAAGAGAAGACTGCGAAAAGTGTAAAACGTTCAAAAAATAATGAGATTGAAATATCATATTTTTGGGCAAGGCTAAAGCGAAGCACGCGCGATTTCTACGGAGTAAACAAATGTGGACGAGACTCGAGTGCCTCAATTATTTTATAGAGTGCGATCTCATACCGTAAATTCCGTTTTCTACAGGGCGCCCCACTATAAAGAACGGAATTCGGGTACAGTGCTATTTGAGATTCCAGGGAGGTTGCATAGGGGACTCAGCTGGAACGGGCGGCGTGGCAGTATAATTTCGCCCTTTACAGTCGAGTAACCTCTCCTATTGAGGGCAGTATTTAAACAGTCACCGTCGTGGTGAGCCTACCGATCTCGAAGTAGTCCAGATCCATCTTATACGCACAGGATGCAGGATCGACCATGGAGTAAACCCGCTTGGCAAGATTCCGGTATAATACCAACTGACAACAAGAGTTGAGGGGTACTCTAGGAGATGGCGTCCCCTACCAGCAGTTTCTCCATCACCATATACGTCCCAGCTTTAACATAGTCATCAGTGTTGTGCTCTAGGCAAATCTGGTACCTGATGCAGTAGACACCTGGAGGTCCCGGGTTCGATTCCCGCAGGTAACATTATTACTCCCTAATATTCCCAACCCGCACAGCATGTAGTATCCGCTCATACTCCTCCTCCAGGCCATACTCATGCAGCATACTCTTGCTCGGCAAAAAGACCGCGCGCCAGTAAATTGCACGGTATCAAATACTGCGCTATCCTCCTTCTATTGCTCTTGTGTTCTTCACAACAATTATTCAACGCCCAATTCAGTCGCTCAGTCGCCTCGCCGAACCTCTGCTCGGTGACAAGATACTTTCCCCCAGTGAAAGTACAACGTGACAGCCACGGACTTCGGCAGTGCCTCAGGCGTGAAGTAGGCCTTGTACTGCTGCTCTATAGACGCTAAAATCGGCCCACACAGCGCCACCTGATCGAGCCTCTGGAAGAGTCGTAGCAGCTCGCTTGACAACCAGCACGCCCCCGTCATTTTTCTTCTGCGCTCCTTCAGAAGTTTCGGGAAGAGTTCACGCGCGACTTCCACCAGCTTCATACACCACCGATTCTGGTCACTGGCGTCGTCCATGCTGATGGCGAGATGGCGCGTCTGCGAGGTCACTTCGATGAAGGGTGGGACGAACCAAGCGAAGGAGTCCTCCGAGGTGAAGTACACGTCTTGGAGGTCTTCCGATGACTGAGGGGACGGAGACGGGAGAGAAGATTTGTGATATCCTCGTCCAATCCGCGCGAGACTCTTTATCACGAGCAAGGACACTAATTTGGGGACATGAGAGAGATCGATTTCATGCTCATCGGCAGAGAAACCATCGATTGAGAAGATCCATTTTGACTTTGACTAGGAGCATCATCCGACTTTTCAGATGAATTCGCCGTTCTAGTAGTTAAGATAATCATCCAGAACGAGCGGTGATCATTCAAAGATTGCAGCGAGAGGTGGGTCCCAACTTTGGTCGGCAATACACGTGAACGGTTCCCGCTAGAACGGAGCCGTGGAAACTCAATAGAGTATCGTGTCTAGAGGGCGTGAAAAGGAATGCAGGGTCTTCCCCGAAAACAGCTACCATTCTGGTATTACCTCTTCCACACTAGAAAGCAGCTCGCTGTTGACATAGAGCTCGGTGTAGGCTCTTACAGCGCTCACCAGATGCTCCAAGGCAAGTGCCTATGACACGTCCTGAGTACCGAAGAGACTCAGCCAAGTACTCACCCAGTCATGATTCCGTCGGGCCTTGAGGTGCAGCATGTAAGGCTGCAGGAACTTCCCCCACATGCCCATCTGTGCGCCTTGTCTCACTAGGAGTCCAGTCACTGTACGCTGAATGCCAGAATCAGCACGATTGAGGCAGCCGCCTGAACGTACACAGGAGAGTTATCTGTGTTATGGTAATGATGCGGGCTATGTGCTGAGGTCCCTTAATGAAGGGCGATCAGTGTGGATCAATGAGATGACCTATGGTCGCAGTCGATCACTATTCTGCCATTGCACGACCGTTCTTTTTACGATAATTCGGGTCTTTTTCTAATACACAGGACCCCAAGGATTCATACTAGCGACTATATCATAGACAGTGGTTCTTCCACATAATCAATGCCTCACCGCCGCGAGTTCCGAAGAAGAGAACCCGAGGCCACCGGATCCCCTTACTCCTATTACCGAGCCGTGATTTCGCCTGAGCCAAATGGCGTCTGATGCCTCCTCCGTCCTCCTGCTGTACTAGCTGGACGAACTGCATGCACCAAGCAGTGAGGTCATCTTCACTAGCTGGTACCTCCTGCCTCGGTGGGGGCATGGATTAGTATGAACCCTGCACGCATGCGCACCGTTGCTGTTGCTTTGCATCCACTGCCACCACCCCCGGAGCCCATCGCCGCGCTTCCATTCTCCCTACCAATATCAATTCCGCTCCGTCCAAAGCGTCTGCCTCAAATCGCCCGGACGTAACTTTCATGCCTGAATGGGCGAGATGCAAAATTTGACACCCCAAAACCCCCGAACACTGACGCACCCCGTTGAATAGAACTGTTGATAACGCAAAAAGTGGCGTACCATTACCAAGCAGTAACGAAACCTCTGCTGCCATCACAGCCACAATAGTAGAATTTACTTGAACAGCTGCTTGAGACTCATATTCTTATCCGCATCCTTGTGCATGACCTGCGGCAGGACGCGGTGATAAGCTAAGATGACGATGAACTCCATCCAGGGCCCACCTTAGCAACTGCCATTTCGAAATCTTCTTGTGTGACATGCTGTCTCCTCTCTCTCAAGGCGAACATACCGGCCTCCTGTGCACACAGCCTGAAATATCATTCTCGAGTGAGCATCGGGATTGACACATCGCAACAGGAGGGAGCTCTCGAAGTTTGCGAACCATGAGCAGTGGTATACACCACGATGGCAATTGTGACTATCATTTCGTCATGTGAGGCGCCACTTTTTTGCAGGAGAGCGGTAAGCACGTGAAATTGAACTGAACACCATACGGAACAAAAACCCAAGGGCATGTCCAGTTGACGGCAAAGTCAACTCCAACATCACATCTCATGAACCTCACCTTAGACTCGGCTCCCGAGGCTCCATTCATCTGGGCAGCGATCTTGCGAAGGTTGATGCCTCGCATAAGGTTCATTTTCCTCGAGTGAATCTTCAAAATCTCCTACACGAGCGTCCTGTGGAAAACGAAAGGTCCATTCACTAGTAGAGCCGGTGTCGCTAAAAGTACCTCATTTGGGTTGGGGAACTCGATCTTCCTATCAATCCTGCCGGGTCGAAGGAGGGCGTCATCCAAAATATCGATTCGGTTGGTACACATGATAACCTGCAGTACGTAATATGCGGACTATCGCTACATTGCTTTGATGCAACCTCGTTTCAGGAGGACAATTCGGCTATATTCTAGCAACAAGGGAGCGTTGAATCCCTGCACCACGACTTAGTCAGTAAGTGAAGAGCGAGGTGGGACCCCAATGGATACGGTCTTAGCTCGCCTAGGTATTGCCCGACGGAAATTTTAATGTTACCTTGATGTTAGTAGATGCTTCGAAGCCATCCAGCTGATTCAAGAGTTCGAGCATCGTACGCTGGACCTGGAGAAGGATAGTTCTGGCGAAGGCCGGTTACGCAGTGAGCAGAATCATACCTCAGAGTCGCCGCCACTCTCTCCCTCCACACGCTGACCACCAATGGAATCGATCTCATCCATGAAGATGAT
The DNA here is from genome assembly GCA_013115135.1 of Perkinsus olseni. NCBI lineage: Eukaryota > Perkinsozoa > Perkinsida > Perkinsidae > Perkinsus > Perkinsus olseni. The sequence goes on along the minus strand of JABANP010000101.1, from coordinate 40,980 downwards.
GGATGGTGCATGCTCTCGAGCCATAACGAAGAGCTCGCGAACCTGAAAAAATAGGGCTGAGCCGAGAATCGAACCCGGGACCTCGCGCACCCGAAGCGCGAATCATACCACTAGACCACACAGCCGATGGTAAACTAGAATATCACATCGCCTCACCATACGAAGGGTGACCTTTCCTCCCCGCTGCCTTACCATTCGCGATCCTTCGCCAATATATTTCTGGACCAGCTCACTTCCCGAGACCCTGAACACGTAAACTCTACCAAGGCCAGCACCCTCCAATGCCTCCTACCTAATAAAGGTGCAGTCTGTATGATGAGCCACAGCTCGAGCCAACAGAGTCTTTCCAGTTCCCGGTGGGCCATATCTACAAAATACAGTTTGACCGAGCAAGCGCAGCAGTGGAGACCTACAGTAGGACGCCCTTAGGCTGAGCGATACCCAAACTTTCGAAGATTTCAGGATGCTTGATCGGTAGCTCGATGACCTCCTTAACCTCCTTAATCTGCAGATATACGGCGAATGCGAGCGTTCTCGACTACGCAGGAGCATCCTCACCTGCTTGTCCAGACCGCCTACCATCTCGTAGGTACTATCAGGGACCTTCTCAACCTTCATCAGGGACACCAGAGGATCCACCTTGGAGGGGAGCAACTTGTGCAGCGTGTATCTGATCGAACGTAACGGTGATTCCATCAGTCGCTGTCAATGACACTGAGAGTCATTCATCTGCCCTCAGAAACCTATTCAGAAGTCCTAACTATCTGCCGAGAACGAAATTTGGGCATACTCCGATGCACTCTAACTCTGAGAGATCTGCAGAACAAAGAGGGAGAAGAAGGAACAGAACCATCACAAAATCGGCGAGTGGAGCAAGAGCGAGACGAGACGGAATGATCCGCATTGACTCACGTGTCGCTCCGCAAAGCAACTCTCGTCGTGGGCGTGCACTTAGTGATATCAATGCTCTTATCGACGTCCACCACGTACTTGCCTTCACTACCGCTCTGATAACCAAAAGACATTCTCAACCGGACCATCACCAGTCCGAGGCTCCTACCTTCACCAGAACACGGTTCTTTCCCATTGGTTTCACTACTTCGCCCACCGAGCTGCAAGGCTCCAGCAACAACTACGAAAAACAACCCTCCCTCTCGATATCATCGTTAACTAAATCCAGCAAAAGGCCCTTCCTGTGATGATCTCACCTGGAGCTCCTCCCTCAGCTGCCGTACGCTGGTGTTGAGTTCGTTCCTTTGGGCCTCGAGACGATTCACGTTCTGACGAATCCCCATCGAGGAAGTCCGACGAGAAATTCCGACTCACCTGTTGTTTCTCGCGTATAATTGCTTCCAATGCCTCCACTTTGCTACCCATGTAGCTCTTCACTCTCGATGATGAACCTGAGAAGACAGACGATCCAGCATGGAGAAGGCAATGCGAGACTCCACCTTCTGAAGTATCGTTCATTTTGATATCATCCACGGTCGCCGATGCCATAGTTGAGAAAATTAACACGGTATCTCGACACACTTGATACCAACTTTTTCACGAATCCCCAAAACGCAGCACTCATTATACTCCCTAAGTAACAGCATGCAGGGGCAGGAAAAAACCAATTACAAAAATGTTCCACCATGGTGACAAGAATATACGAAAGAAAACGGCCGCTGAGAGCCCTAGCATAAACACTGTCTATCATAATACGAGGAGGGGTCATCGCCATCCTCAGTCTGAGCTGCTTGGGAGGGCCCCGAGAGAACTCTGGTTGAACCTGAGGCAGTTGGAAACATGAGACCTCAACGAAAATTTAAGATTCTCCCGCGAGCCGAGAGCGAAGGCATATAGTCGTCAAACAGTTTTAACAGTTTTGCAAATCGAAGACTTATGGCCTAGAATTTGCCAAAGACAGAGCTTCCGGTTCCTCAGGGCTAGAGTGATCATTATATAAGCTACCCCGGCAAGCGAGCAACATATAAGAGGGCTGCTTCCACAGTGTAGAGGCTGAGATGAGAGAAGGTACTCGTCATCACAGGAACCTACGAGTAGCTCCCAAAGGCGTTGTGTTCTCCAGGAGGTCCGGTGTGTCCAAAATCTTCAATACGAGTTGTTGGAAGATCTGCGGAAAAGTTGGTACGAACTTTATCAGCACGCATGCACACACCTCCTTGACTCCAACTTTGAGCTTGGCACTGCTCTCTATGAACAACATACTATGTCGGATGGCAAAGTCCTCCCCTTCGTGCCGTGTCACCACGCCGCCCTAAAAATGGCAAAATCAAGGGAAAAAACTTCGCTCCGCTAGGACCTACCTCGTCCACCTTGTTGGCTACGAGCATCTTGACTGAATTACGATTAGTCGCGTATTTCCGTACTTCCTCCAACCAGTACTCGAGATTCTCAAAGCTCTCTCGAGAAGCCACATCATATACGAGAACGATGCCCTGGCACAGCCACGCCCTGCTCCAACGGCAAACAGTAATGAAGGTGAGACAATACAACCGACGAGGAAATGACTAGCTGGGCCGTGAGGATAGAGTTCATCGTTCTCGACTCGACCTCAACGACAGGGGCCGCCTGGTAGGTGTGTCTCCGCCTCGCGACAAGAGCTCTTTTCGCAATGTTACGCGAGGGCGCGGACAAAAGGCTGGGAGGTTGATATAACGCATGCACACGGACTCTAACGAGGAGCTGGGAACTGTACATTAGCGGAGCGAAGCAACGTAGTGCGAATTCTGAGCGGTGAGTTTTTCACCTGTGCTCCTCTATAATAGCTAGAGGTCAAGGTTCTGAAACGCTCCTGGCCGGCGGTGTCCCATATCGCCAACTTCAAACGTTTGCCCATCAATGACAGGTACTTCACCTAAGCGCGGCGGTGGCGGCGAGTGAAGGCTCAAACACTCAACTTGCGATGCTCTGGTGGATAAGATCGAGACTCAAAGGCACTCTGAGACGACCCAGCACGAGACTGGAGAAGCAACACTTTGGTCCTCCTAGTCCAGCTGGGCATCATCCTACTGTAGATGGACAACCCAGTGAATTAAGCCAGCTCGCAGTCCATACTAGTGACCGTCTATTGACTGTCGATAAGATCAATCCTGCTTATCCGCCCCGGTATTACTTTAAAGTCCACACCGATGGTAGCCAGCTGCTTCTCGTTGAACTCATCGTCACAGAACCGAAGCAGCAGACAAGACTTGCCAACGCCACTGTCACCTAACAGCCCATCCCTTTGGGTACAACAGGCGCCGGGTAGTAATATCACCAATTATCAGCAGCTTGAAGAGATGATCGTAGTTGGGGGGATCCATAAACAACAACAACAATAGTGCTGGATCGATGCAGGTCCTGAATGCTAGGCAGTCCGGCGTAGCAGCACCATCGGAGCTAGGTGTAACAACCGATCGATTTCATCCAACGCCCGGCTGCTGGCCGAGACGACGCTGTAAGGAGCACTCAAGATAGAGGGCTGTCGTGGAACCACCGTACACGGCAATCCTGGCTGTACAATGATGGACCGTACGAGCATCTCAGCCCGATAAGCAACTCAGATTCTGATTGATATACCGATTCTGCGGCCCCAGAATAAATTCTGAGTCCCATAATTATTTGCTTGGGAAGCTTTAAGTCTCCAACTCAGTAGGACGATAATCTACCAGCGACCCTTCCTCAACACAACATCACTGCGATCGCCATCAGCGTCGTCGTCGTCGTGGTCGTAATGATAGGTGTAAACGTACATCCCTCTCGGTGGTACTACCAACACTTGAGGGGGCTAAGAAACTAGGTATCGTATAAGAGGGCGAGCAGAGAGAGCCTCAGTCGTCCAAGCTGACCACGTTCTCGTCGTTATCGGCGGCCGCAGCAGCAGGGCTGGCATCTCCATCAGGGGCTCGCCGCAGGATTAGACACACCTGACCATCGACCATGGAGTTCGAGACTTGGCAAGTAGATAGAATCGAGTACAAGGGCTCACCATCAGTGGAAGGAGCGGTATCCGGCGGGGGCGGGACCTCGCTAGGGGGCTTGTCTTCTTCACTTTCACTCTCTTCACCCTCCAACTGAACAGCGACGGGACATCACTAGTGAACGGTCGCTTCTCGAAAAGGAAAAACCACTGCAACTTCATGTCTTCGTTCAACACTCCGAAACGGGAATCCACAGACTTACGTCTTCATCAGGTAGCACCTCCCACCGGCCCTCCTCGTCCAGCCTCATTCGTTTATTGAAGGACTCTTCGTCGTCCGAAGCGGCTACATACCAAACTCATGCATCACCGACTACCCAACATTTTAGTACCAGTATCTGCAGTCGCTCGGGCGTTCTTCAGAGCCTCCAAGGCGAACTTGTCCAGTACCAACTTATTCGGTCGACAAGGGCTTAGCACAGATCGGGCACTGCCACCTACCATACCAAAATTCCACCTATTCGCGACAGCATCAACGCCCACCGTTTGTCCACGTTAGCGGTGAGCTTATTGATGTCTATGTACGCCTTGGCGTCGAACGTCTGAAGATGCTCACAATCACAACCTGAATCACCGAAAAATAAGAGAGCGAACCGGGCGCGATTAAAGTCACCTCGGGCAGGGAGCTCTATCTCGCATAAGGATATGGGGCACTTGGTCTGTAGAATGTCGTGGACAGCGCGGGTGTCGATCTAAGAGAAGGAACTAGAAGACCCGAAGAAGCCGATTACCCGGCAACTACCTGGAGGTCATCATCCTGTAATTCTCGAGCCCGTTTCCGACCGAGCCTGAGAGCACCAGACGATGCTATTCCTTCTTTCGAGATTCCACCCATAATGCCATTCCACTTGGCACCGATGCCAACCAAAGAGCTCCGACATACGAGATCTCTTGCCCAGATAGCAATTGGAGACAGCGACACAAACGAGTCGCAATGGATGGTTTCCACCCAGGCGACCTTCCTAGCGAGTTTCTGACTAAACATGATGCCCCTTTCACTAAGTACGCTTTAGTCTAGCCCCAGAAAAATGAATTCAGCGTGTGAAAGACGATTCGGCGAGCGTTCTCGAAACTCGGGAGGGGCACCTCTCAACTACCGATACGACCGACGATCGTGCTACCAACAGCCCAGCACACAAGCAGACCACCCAGACTGCACTACGTGACAATATCCAAATCCTGCCTTCTGCACTTCTCCAGCGATGGTTGAACGACGCTCGCCAGCAGCTCTTCAGGTGAGACTTGTTTCGTCACCACAACACCGAAAAAGAACCTGCCGTAACAACGACTCAGCACACGAAACCGTCAATCGCCAATCCGTGAGCATACAACATCGCGGCCCGCGATAACAAGCGCCATTTTACCAAGGGCCTACCTGGGAGGCTGCGCGGCAGCTGACTGAGCGGGCTGGTTGGGATCGTATCCAGTCTTATAGGTTATATGCACAACATTGTTGTTCGGGCGGAGGACATCGTCAATGTACTTGCCTGAAATTGAGATCACCTCCGTCTCAAACATCTTAACAGCTTAAAAGAAGGATCAAAATAGCCCAACTCACCACGAGTTACTCATCGCAATGGCAGCCAATGACCGACACACCCACAGAATGATGATAGCTAATGATTCCATCTCATAAGGATATAGAACGATAAGGTGCTCTATGGCGCCATTGGGCTTACTTGTGACTTCCCGTCGAACATGGCCGTATTTACCGGGGGAAATCCGGAAAACATCCCGGTAATTGTTGACGCTCGCCCGCAACTCCAACGGCCACAGTGGACCACTGGTGATGTGACTTCTCTTGTGCGCAACAGCCACGCACCGAACGGCTACGTTGTACTTCCTGCATGAACCAACAGCACTCTCACCCGAAGGAACATCCCCCTGTGTACTACTTCGCCTGCCACTCCCGTATTTGATTGCTGGTCACGTTGAGCCGCATACTTAAAGTGGATTCCACTGCGCTGGGAGCTGTCATGTTCCTTGCTGACGCCACGAACCCGAGCAGCTAAAGGGAAACATGGACCGCTGAGTAACAGGGCCTTCACACCAAGATGAATCTCTCAACTGTCAGTAACTTTATCAGAGCTAGCGACAGAAGAGCTCCTCTCCCCTCAGTACATCCAAGCCCGCTTCGAATGGATCCATATTTAACATCCGGCAGAAGGGGCAGACGAAGTCCGTAGCCTCAGCATCGGCCCTCACGCATCTGACGAAATTGTACATAGATCACACGGCTCGAGAGAGACTGACCCCAATCCCTACTTGCAATGGCTCTTGCGACAGCAGGACGAACAGGTGACAAACTCCGAGTCCCCAACACCTGCACCGCCAAAACAAATGCACTTCACCTGACAACAGACCGGCCATACAGTCGGTAATACGAATTTTCTGTTTCTCTACAGATCTCCCGAGCCCTCCCTCCTTCCTGTGTACTACCTGAGCGGTGTTCCCGACCCCGAAGGCTGCTCCTAGCCGCCCAGCCCCCGCACCGGTGGAAGCATTCATTTGCTGCTGTGCTAACGTGAGGCGACGCTGGCGACCCGGTGTTGAACTAGAGGGCCCTCCAGCTGAACGGGAATTACTCGATACCGAATCCCCTCAGAAGCACTCTCATGGACGTAGGCTCACCTGTGCCGCTGCCACCTGTACCATGAAGGCCATCCATAGCAGGCCCTGATCCAGGACCCTCGAGCTGGGCTCGGAGTTTCTGAGATTGGTCTTGCTGCTGCTGATACCTGAAGAAAGTAACTATTTCTGTACCAGACGCGCTTGAACCCAAGATACTACCTAATTTTGGCAGTAGCCATATCCTGTTTATACTGTCCACCAATGGCAAATGGTGCCACCCATTTCACCCCTCTACCATGAGGATATTCAACCTGATGACGACGAACCAGCGACGAGTCCATCGATGCAATACATGTCCAATAAGCACTATAGTCTCGGCCGTCCTATTCATGTAGGACCACTGCAGCCGCACTACGCTGTAATCTCGCAAGTATCAAAAAACCTTCTTCAGGAGGGGTAGAACACTGCGTCCTTGGCTGAGGAAGCCCTTCCCCGGGCCCGGTATCACCTGATATCTCTCCTTTCCATTCTCAATCTTATAGTCCAATATCCGAATCGTCGAGGACATGGCGGGCAGGACTCACGGCACAAGATAACTGTAAACGAGAACAGCTCTGATACTTCCTGATGCTCTGTCCTCCTAAATTAATACCCGACTACAACACGGCATTGCAGCAGGGCAAGAAATGCATCTACTGTACATGATGATCGAAGCAATCCCAACACGTGTCCTCGGGTAAGAAAAGCGTCATAACACTATTAGATGCAGTCGAATTCGTCCATGTTGTACACTTGTAACGAAGGTAGACCATACCACCCGGGTTCGATCCCCGGACCATCCATGCGTCTCTGTTATGTAGTTTCCTAGTGAGGTAAGGCTCACCAACAAGAAGAATTGGAACCAATCCTTCAGAGTAAATGGTTCGCAAAGGCGAACCGTGAATTATTAAGCCGAGATATTTCAGGAAGCTTCCCGAGTTGAATAACAGCAGCATACGAGGGTCTCGTGCAAGCGGATCCTGCCAGGAGGAAAGGAAGCCTCTCTGGTTGAATGTAGCCCTGAAAATAGCTTCTCGACAATCTGTCTGATTGCACCGCATGGCAACGCTACAGAGAGTCTCCAACTGAGCACATCGTCAAGAGTCTAACTAAGCCGGAACCGTTACCGTTGGACTAGAAACTCACACACACAGGGTCTCGAAGCAACTCGCTAAGGGGACGTGGAGTCGGACTGGACAGACTGCTAGCAGGGTCGGTATGACAGGGTACAGTGGCAGCTGATAGAGCGTATCGTAGAAGGCTTTCTCGTACTGTTTCAACTGAAACAGTTTCCTGTCATACAACCGTGCAGTGTCAACTCGACTTCTCCCACTTCCTACAGTTTCGAATCATACAGAGAGTTTCTGTATCGCACCCATACCATACGTCAACTGTTTCTGCCGGAAGCCTCGAGTACAGTCATTTCAAATCAGTACAGTTTCAGCCAGTCCGTACTTCTCCTACCACATTTCACGCCGCGTGAAATATTCCATAGGAGAAGCCCGCGTGGTGTGGGCGCAGCTCCCACCCGATCTTCCACCACATCTCGACCTCCGGAAGTTGACCCCCCCCCTTCCGCCGCCGTCAACGCTTCGGGAACTCGAACTTGGGACATGGGATGGAAAGTCAGGCACCCGACCCGACCCGCCCGGGCAGACGATGATTTTTGGGGCGAGCGCTTATCGCGTGCTCCGGGGGCGCGGCTAGAAGATGCACGCATACACACCCGGATTCCACCCGCGTGTTCGATAGATCCCTCCCGAGTTTCAAGAACGCCCCCAGGGTCGCGTTGTACACGTTAAATTCAATCCTGGGAGCGCTGTTGAAATTCAGGAGAGGCCGCAGTCTATCGAACACCCCCTAAACGTTCGGCTACAGGAGACACCTGTCGTTAAAGTGTTGTCGACTGGCTTCGACTTCTCCTCCCGCCAGGGCTGAAGTCCCAGCGGCACTTCATCACTTGCCGCCAGTGCGAATATTAGTGTTGACAGCCAGTCGCTATTACTGTATCGCTACTAGCGACTCATGAGGTTTCCTAATTGAGGAATCTTGGGGCTTCGGGATTATTTTATCGGGAGTCGAAAGTCGACCTGTTCTGAGTAGCAGACCAAGTTTGTGGAGGAGGGTGTTTGCTTATGTAGTTGCCGTTCTCATCCCGTCCTGATGAAAGCGTGCCTTCTGTACTTCGCGTTTTGCACATCTGGGTACGCGCCTAAGCTTGGCAGAAGAGTTAAACACAGTGGCAGAGAACGCGTCGTAAGTGAAGAGCTGCCAGCAGGCACGTATAAGGCTGTGAAGGTGGACGGAGTTAGCGTATATCACGACCTGCCCGGCCTGACACAATTCGACTTGGTTGTTGAAGATGGTCCGGAAGGGCAAAGGGGACGCCTTACCGCTAGTGTGGGGGACGCATCGATTCCTATGGTAGCGACGGCAGAGTTGTGGTGGTTTCCTGACAGAACAGTGAGTAGACTAACACGATTCGGCAGATTTATGGTACGGGGTGAACGACCGGAATGCTTCCAATTCCATCCCGCACACTTGACTACTTATTTCACTGCTAGCTTCTACTTCGCGCTGCACCTGAAGAAGCCGACAGGGAGCATTTACTCACAGCTGATCTTCTGCCCGACTGAGACCAGCGTGATGGTTGGTATCGGGTCTAATAAAGAAAAAAGATATTGGCTCTCTTGTGACTTTGGCATCGAGCTCTCCAGGCCACTGAGGAGACCCTCCGGCCGAGCGTCTCTCCCTGGGAGCCTCGCCATTTTCATCCTCCGGGAGCGGTAAGCGTTCTGCGGCTGACGCGGCTCTCAGAGGGGTCCCCAGAAAGATCCCCAAGACAGGTGAAGGGGATGCCTGGGCGACTCCAAGTTCGGACAACGTGGACTTCTTGGATTGGCTCATTTCCGATCATGATTCCGATCCGTTGGACGCCATATTAAAGTCATCAGGAGTGGTTGACCATCCACCTAGTGGGGTGGTTTCTGGTAGCAGCGCGGTGACACACCCCGTGGACTCGACGGTTGAAGGAGAGCCCGATATCCCACCGGCAGTAGACCCGATAATGAGTACAGATTATCGTTCCCAGGAGGGAGCTCCTGGACGATGCAGACCTCGCTGACTGGACAGTCTGGCCTGGAACTCCTGCCCAAGACTTGGCCGACCACATTCTCGAATCATCAGCTGGTGCGGTAGATTCACCGCTTCCTGATGACGCCTTGCCATATACGATGACACTGCCCTCCAACACTTTAACTCAAGAGGCGCCGGACAACCTTCAAACAGTCGAGGGGAATTTCATGCTAAGTCCACAGGTTAAAATATCCGACCATTCGAAGCTCGACGACGGGTCCGATTCGCCGAGGAGTTTCGACACAAACCTGGTGGATTCAATACTCGATTCAGTGGGAGTTGATTACCCTCCAACCCCCAACGAAGTCATACCGTAAATCCCCCAATTCACCCAATCGAGGGGACGCTCTGCGGTCCCCTCGAAAGCTCCTGCATTTGCGATACCTGTTCAGTGAGGGAAAACTTGGTTGAAACACGCCCTACTGAGAAGGATCTCTTTCACAAGCGTAGACCCCCTATCCAGACCAGCTGCTGACCCCCATGCTCCTATCATGTTGTTGATGTTGGTGTAGAGTGGTGACAAAATGGTTGTGTTCATAGCATCACAATAGGAGTTGTTGTCGATGCGATCGGACACCGGACTGTATTCGAGACCCGAGAGTCATGCGAGACTGTCGTCACCAGCTGTGCAAGGCAACGGTATCTCCCATCTAATATGACACCTCTCTATAACAGGAAATTAGAATCGAAACATTTCCTGAAGCACTACACGTAGTGTGGAGCGGTGCAAATCCAGCGGGAAAAGCGCGCGTGCCTCCCTGCAGCCTCGGCCATTCCACAGTACTGTAGTGTGAGTACTAGTGGCAGAAGGAGCCCCGTAATTGCATGTCATTGGTCATCCGTAACATCCCAGTTGCCCTGTGCTCATTTTCTTGTTCTCTCATATTGAAGATAGTTACTTACGCAAATTGGGTGTGACGGCGGAGGGCCACGAGAGTATTCCTTTCGAAGCACGGCTTACATCCCGAGCACTTATCATCTCACACCTCATTCGCATCGCTTCGCACCCGAAAATTGGAGGCCAGGCACGAAACGGTCGCTGCCAGGAAGTTTATACCCAACTACAACGAGACTCTCGATCAACACTTGAAAATCCATATACTACTCAACTCATGTTCATCGAGGAATACCCCGACAAAAACAACGGTAGCACCAATTTCAGTCAACAGCGAAGAGAATCGCCCTAGGCTCCTGTCGATGTCGGTATTATCCTTCATTTCGAGTAGCCATCAGTCATACCAACAGATCGTAACCCCTTTCGATTCAATACGCTGATGAGGGAGTCGAAGCCGGTATAGGGGGCCTCAAGACTCGCGCACAGCGAAGAATTGAATACTAAAGGCTGAACTGTGAGATACTAAACCAAGGCATCTCAAGAAACTTCGGGATGAAAGTGACATACAGGGCTCGAGCTTGCTCTCTACGATGACAGACCTGACACACGGCACCACCATCGCTACGAGAGCCACACAACTATTATGAACTATGATAGCATGAAACGATCATCTTATCATAAGTCGTTTCGTTCGGCTATTAGAAGTGTAAAAGTATACGTCTGTATGGTATCAGTCTGAAAGCTGAAAAATTGCGAAACTAAGGACCATACACTAACGATCGGGAAGGAGTACTGACAGCTGTCCCAGTTGATACTACCGGGACGATCACTGCCCTCCGCCACCACCACTACTACCGCCAAACAGAAGGGATATGACCTGGGGAGAGCCGGTGATGAGTGGGTCAGGAACAGTCGTCCGCCTTACTGTAGTGACGACCATGCAAAACATAATAGTACTGGTGATGGACAGACTGGTTATCGAACTAAGGGGAGAGTTCGGCAGGTAATGAGTCATGGTTCGGGCTTTACTTCACGAAGACCGTCCACCAGAGCAATGGAGATGTATCGATACAAGTGACGGAGCTGTTCACCCAAACCATACCTGACAAGTTGTCGCCGTGGCTCAGGAGACTCGGAAGTAGGTAGAACGCCCGGATTAGCAATTTTCCGGATATTTTCCCCTCCTCAGTACGCTGGATAAGGAGCGCAAATTCTCAGGAATCTTTGACGATGAATAGAAGAGGATTCACCTATGCATTACCTGCACACAACCAACAGAACGAAACCGCCAAGAGCAGCAGCTCGAGAACGAAGCCACCCCTGAAAAATTGGAATCTACCCGACGGAGCGAAGCGCAAAAACCCCACTTGAAACTTTCTTCACGGCCGTAGGAGTAGACCAGGAAGGTTGCTGGCCAACCAAGTAACAGTCCCACTGAGACGACCAGACTCCTACTACTGAAAGACCGTCGTGAGATCACCTATCGCCCAGGCCAATAACGGCACATCGCAAGGGATGCCGAAGCCCCGAATGGTAGCCACCAGCAGAGAAGCGTCGAACATACTCATACATGCCATAATACTCGGTAACCACCTGATCTCGAACTTCCAAGTGCATTCGGAAAGGTAACAGACTTACTCCAAGAATTTCTTCGGCCTCCCAGAGTTGAGCTTGGACCCTCTACTTGTGTGATGAGGATGTTCGTCCTCATCCATAGGCTCTACTCCTCCTCCCTTCGTCGCTATGTTGATCGGTACGCCATCAGAATCACTGCTCGAAGAGGTTCTCCTGGGGCCTGAAACAACGTCAGAGACATCCCCAAGAACCTGGAATAGTTTTTCCGCGGCTTCGGGAGAATGTAAAACTGATAGAAGTAAAAGGACTCGGACAAGACCGCCTCTGAACATACAGCAATCGACCGACGACTGAAGCTAGAAGGCGCTTCTAAGCTCATGATGGAACGAATGAGGTCATCAACGGGACAAAATCACGTCAAATGGTCAGATCGAAAGATGACACCAATGCCTCTAATAGGATATTATGCCGATCATCGTGCTAGACCGAAATCCAGATGCAAAGGAGGCGATGATAACGCAGCTTGAAAAGAAAATCCACACCCCCTGGTGCGTCAACGCCATCAAATATGAGTTGGAATGACTCATTATACCGAACGATCTCAGACGCATCGACTAATGATGTTATGAGAAACACCGAAGTTACTTGAGATAGAGGTAAAGTCACAGTGCATGGCTCAACTACGGGGAGCGGACGCGAGAGGGGACGTCGTACACATGCCCGTTACCTATCATGGAGTTGGAATGAATGGATACACCGAAAGATCTCAGACACGTCAAATAATGATGTAAGAGAAGTAGAGGCACGGCGCAGTACAGGAAATGAGCGTGGGAGAGGGGAATGATACGCTGGCTCTTTACCTCGTCTTACCTTCGCCGAAAAAGTCACTCGCGTCGACGCCTTCGCCACCTGGGCCACCCTGATGAAGAGGAGAAAAAGGCGGAGCGAAGCGATTTGTTGTCGCTTACTGATAGGAGAGCCGCTCCCACCAGAGGAGCAGCTGTGGGCATCATGCCCAGCTGGATCGGCACGGACACAGGAGGTAGAAGGGGGTAGCTCGCTAGACCTCCAGGCTGAAAAGCATATCTTTTCTGCCGTGTTCAGCACGAATCAACCTAAGATACGACTTACATCAACTTGCCAGAAGGTATCCCATGCCTGCTGGAGGAGGACAAGTCCGTCCTCCAGCCCCAGCATGTGGTAAGCCCAAGATACCGATGACTACCACCTCGTATCTTCAAAGTGGGTTGTGAAGAAAGCGCACGCCCTGGCAATCGATTGAGCGGAACGCACCGACCTCTCACTGTACTTTGGTCACTAAAGTGTAGTGGTCTTGAGAGACAGCGTCCTACAATCAGATTGGCTCTCACATGATGTCATCACCAGCCTACCATGAATACACCGCCATAATACTTGGAGGGACCGGTAGACTCGGCAGTCACCTCGTCCGCAGTTTCCTCTTGTCTCCTCTGTGTAAGCGGTGCGCATCCTAGAGCCTTCTGTGAATATCTTGGAGTAGGTAGCCGTCTGGTCTCCATAGGACGACCTGGCCATGCTGATAGACTTAACAACTTTATCACCGATACAAAATGGGAGCGGCTGGAGCTAAGTAGTTTCGGGGTGTCGCCCGTGCCTGGGGTAGGGTAGAGGTCCCTGTGGCAGGTCCAAGTTGAAGGCAATCGATGTGGCTGAGGATTTATCAGACTTGCCAGCCGCTATGAAGGAACACGGCACGGGGGCAGAGCTGGCGGTCTCTGCTCTCGGAGCCAGAGGAGGCAGGTAACGACGGGTCTCGTTGGTGTAGTGGAGGAATCTTCGACGTCATACCTCATGGTCGGTGGTTCTGAACACCTGTAGGTGTATTTTGCTTATCAGATACGGTCTAGCGAGCCCTGCTGACTTACTTCGATTAGATGTCGCTGAGAACCTAAGTTTTGCCGAGACAGCAGCCCAAGAGCTCGGTAACTCCCCATGGCTGCTTGAGCGGTCCGTGCTTATAAAATCATACGACTTCAGTCAGGCGCGTCCCATATTACGTTGATGAGTCACGTGGGGGCTAATCACGCCAAAGTGGACTAAAAACGAGAATGCAGGAGATGAGGCGACGCCGAGGAATTTCAAGGACGCTAAGGGACTTCTTGAGTGAGTGGCGACTACCTGGACTAGCTCGCCTTCATTCGATGGAGAATTGCTCTGTTGGAGCTTCGAGCGCTGTCAAACAACACCCCGCTGTCCGGCTAGGTGTTAAAACTGTAGGACTTTGAGTGATGGTAGTTGGAAACCAGACGGACCCTACCGAGGGTGCCATCGCCGCTTGCACTGGCAGAACCCTCACATCACTTGCTGCCCTATTCCAGCACCCTTCAGAGGGCTCACGTCGTCATGGGCAGTGGCGTTGGTATCGGGGTGGGAGGACACATCGTCAATGCGCAAACGTCGTGGTCCCTCGACCTTAGCTGTCCCAACGCCCACTACGGCCGAGCAACCGAGGACGGCGGCGTTTGTTGCCGGTTTTGCCATCGATATTGCTATTCAGGTATCGGGTAGAAACCTCGGAAGTCCTGAAGGCTTTGGGCACTCGGGTATCAATCTTCAAGCCGTCTCTGATCACAGGCGAGCCCTCCGATCAATGTGGTAGGACAGTTTACTCACTCGAGTGCTTGGAATTCTCCCTAGCGCTTGTCGGGAAGGATGCCAAATTTCTGACTATGGGGTTCCGATCGGCTTCATAGCGGCTTCGATAAGTTCGCTGTTTGAGAGTGCGTAGGTTCGACCTCTGATTTTTCGTCGCGGTGCGTATAGTGAACTCAATCGTGCTCAATTTTGCCATCACTTGCGATAGTAATTCTGTTGCTTCAGACGTACCGCCTACCAGCAGCACATCGTCAGTAAAAGAGCGGCTGATTGATACGTTATACCCCATCCAGGCCCAATTCATGCGGGCGCAGTATCGGGAGATCAGTGCTGATCATCTTGCATTAGCGGTAATATAAGAGTGGCTTTGACACTTCATCGGTAGACGACGGGTGTGATGCTTTCCGTGTTCCGTTTCACGTGATGGTCATTTCGCGGCATCAAAATTATCGCTCTTCTTTCGCACCATGCAAGGGATTGAGACGCCTGAGGGTGTGTTGAAGGATGCCTGCTAGGAACTATCCATAGGTCGAACTTTTTTGCGCAGAAAGCTCGAAACTTTGCGGGAATGAATTGAAAGTTTTAGCACTGTGTGGCGGAAAAGAGCGATCGCGTGTTGATGTCCTCCCACCGCGATGAAGTGTATCTTAGCTTACGTTCGCGCAGAGTATCTTTGGTGAGTGTTGATGACCGTGGTCGACCTTAGATACGCATCAATCATGAGATGTGTGTTCCCTCGGAGGGGGTATTAATGGAGCCGTTGGGTTACGAGGAGTGCATGAGGTTAATTGGCAAGGATGAAGATATTTGAGTTGATGCTCTTCTACTGCTATTTTTACAAGTATTGTGCTGTTTCCACGTTCTGTCGCTTCCTGAGTAGCGCATGCGGGGGTAGATTATTCGTATCTTCCATGGATCGACCTAAGATGCTATCCGAGCTGGATGATGGAGACCCCGCTGTTTTCATCGACTATGGCGTTGATGGAAGTTTCTACACCTCCGTTGCTGGTAAATTTGAACTCTCATAAAATGTCTGGACAACAGCGAACCCTTCAGCCCTATGTTACCGGAGCTTCTATGTTGGCAGTGAAGTAAGGCGGAGCGAAGCGATTCGTGTTTTGTATTTTCTATCGTTAGGTACCAGGATGGTATTATGATGTGTTATGATACGCTTGCTAGCTATGGCAGTTCTGCAAGATACACCGGAGTGGACAGAGTCACCAAGGTAAGAGTTCTCAACGCAGCATCTAGGTTGAGGACTTCCTCGTCATTATGGCCGGTCGCACGCTAGATTTGAAGTGACTGTTTTTATGTGTTTGTAGCGCTCTTTGTTCTTGGATAACAGGTCTCTGTTGTCTAGGACCATTCAAGTCTTGTGGTTGCTAGCGTAGCTCATTCGTTTTGTGTATTTCAGATCGGTAGCAATACTCTAGTGGCTGCGTCGGGGGAGATTTCGGATTTCCAGTAAGTATCTTAGGTTGACCTTGGGAGATGACGGAAGATTTTCTGTATAGGTATCTCACTGACACTCTTCATGAACTCGAGAACGAGGACTGGCTGTGTGATGACGGAACTGAGTAAGTGGTCGCTGGAATAGTGTCCTGGGTTGCAGCTTGAAAGATACGCGAGAGGTCAAGAATGATCCACAACTCTCCTCAGGCGTAGTCCGTCGGAGTGGGCTCAGTACATCAGTCGCGTCTACTACCAGAAGAGAGGTAAGATGGATCCTCTTTACAACAATGTTGTCATTGGGGGCGGCATCAACAAGAAGGGCAGTGAGAAGCCCTCCTACCTCGCCACTGTCGACCTCTACGGCACCTTCTTCGAGGAGGATATTGTAGCGACAGGTAATGTCTCCGGGCTGCACTTCGTTTCTTAGTGGCTTAGCGATTATTTACGATAATAATGATGAGTATCCGGTTATGGTCGCTGATAGTATCTCCACTAACACGAGGAGTTCGCTAAGAGCTAATGTCATTTCAATGCGCTTCGCTCCGCTGTATTCGAGACGCAGCACTCTCACCATTACATGAACCAGCACGCTTTCTCTTGTGTGCTGAGTATCATATCACCGGATACACCCGAATGGTACAACACATTTACTCTGGGCCCAGTATTCAGTGGCATCAAAACAAAACAACAAAAGGACCGCAACATCGTTTCAGGTTTCGGTCAGCATTTGGCCCTCCCCATTATGCGTCGTAAGCATAGTAATGATATGACTGAGGCAGAGGCCAGGGATATGCTGGAAGAATGTAGGGATGGTGGTATCTTTTGTGCATGCGTGCTAATCATGGTGGTCATTTTACTAGGCATGAAGGTTTTGTTTTATCGTGATTGCTACTGCTCCAACAAGGTGAAGTTTGCGACGATCACTGCTGAGGGCTCGAAGATCTCTGATGAGGTAGTCCGGCCACTCGATTCTATTAACTATGGGGCAATATAATTTGCTTCGATCCGCTGTTAAATTTCCGGCGAAGTATGGCGGCGGGGCAGCGCAACGATCTTCACCGAATGCGGTCTGCTTCGCTCCGCCATTTTTATTCTCATAGGTTGTTCTCTCTGGCAAGTGGGACTATCAGAGGTGGATTACTCCCACTATCGAGATCGCCCAGACTCTCGGCTCCAGCTGGTAGATTCCCTCTCCACTAGACACCACGGTGTTGATGCAAAGCTGGTGGTCAGCGTCATTAACAGCGATAAGTATTTCTTAATGTATTTTGTGATGCGTTATTAGTGCTCACGATGGAGGACCCATCCCCATACAGGAAAGAACTTCTGGTTCACGTTGGTGTGGTACTCTGAGGCTGGATGCCAGCGGCCATTGCTCCTCAAGCCTATCGTGCAAGTCGAGCTAGTCGTCGTGAAGCGTACCTGAAATTATTGATATCTCGCCGTCGATGGAAGGGCCTGTCTTCGGTCGTGCAAGGGTAGGCCTTAGTAGTGCATTTGTGGCGCAGTTTTCCCGTGTTTTCGATGCCACCAAGCCCAACAAAGGAAGGCATCCAGCGCATCCTGCATCTCCTAGAGCCCCCAGCCAGGCTCACCGGAACAGTTGCGTCTGGCTTCGGCAGAGGGTCCAAGTTGTTGGGCTATCCGACGGCTAACATCACCTCCGAAAGCCCTGCCGTCGCCCGCTTCCTTGAAACAGCGGAAACTGGTAGGACGGGGCGTCAGGAACGTTTCACAGTACACTAGAGTATATGCTGTTTGCCTCGGGGACAGCGAAGCGGTGGTCTGCTGTTCATTGAGGGTCGTGAGTGGCCGCCGCCCAGTGATGATTACCCTCAGACCACACTGTTCACTCGAAATCGCCTATCTTTGTCGAATCTCGTACATGCTCTTGGGCACGTTTCTACCGGCGGTCGTGTATCAGGTGTCTACCTGGGTTTTGCCCAAGTCCGGTATCCAGACGGGCACCCCATTCCTCAAGCGGACCTCGAGGTTCATCCCACAGCCCTGAGCGTCGGGGTGAACCCTAGCTTCGATGATGTGAAGGAGAAGCTGGTGGAAGCATACATCATGCATGAGTAGTAATGGCAGCTGCGCTAAGTTCGGATCACAGCTCATCATCATGATCAACCGTGTGGCGCGTGTCAGGTTTTCGGCAGACTTTTATGGCTCTGAGCTTCGATTGCTGGTGCTCGGAAGATTCCGCCCGGAGTATCCGTTTGAGTCGATTGAACAGCTGAAGGCTGAGATGAAGGTACTTCTTCGGGGAGTTTCGCTGTATCGTTGATGGGGTACAATGCCGGTGCTTCTATGGATAGCAGACTGCTATGTATTACGATGGGGTAGGAGTTACAGCTTTTATGGTATGAGTTATAATTCAGCTGAGTAGACCGCGAGTTGCATTCGGTTGACAGTAGCGTAGCGTATCCTAAAAGGAGTCTCAGTGCTTCGTGAATTACTTCGACTCTTGGATTCCCCTAACAAGCAATCGTGAATGACTGAAACTATGTGAGATTGTTGCTGAGATGGTGAGGAACGAGCAAGGCGTTCTCACTTGTTCCGGCACTCGTAGACATGATGCCCGCTGTTCGATGGAGCTGTCTCCCAACTGAATAACCATTCCCCTGCCAGATTGATTGTGACTTCACAACACAAGAGCTGTCGACAGATAGACTGAGAAAGTATCGAGAAGACGCTCTCTTCCGAGATGATGATACACCTACTACTGTTACTCCCTCCAGTATGTGATACACTCCTTCTTGTTGTGTTGTCGTTAATAGCCTAAGCTCTCGGCCGTGTCGGCTGGTCTTCTCATCGTTGAGCTAGTTTTCTATCATACAAATTGTTGCGAACTGTAAATGACTGTTGCGCGTGGAGACTGAGGTTTAGCGGGAAGCTCTTCATTGCAGTTACCCGGCCGGAAAGCTCTGTCCAGTGAGAGAGCTTTCCAGCAGGTATGTTCCATTTTCTCCTGTGGCCTCTCGGACTCCTCGATGCCGCCACCGGCACGGTATTCTGCGATCTGTCGGAGGCTAAGCCCGTCTACAATTCCACTGCTTTCGGCATGATGTTAAGGAAGCAGCACTCGGTGGCGATAAGGTTCATAGAGGAGTATTACGAGAAGTCCTCATACCCGCCGTAAGAACAGGCCTGTGGAATTAGACCGTAACTAGTTGGTGGGCTCCCAAGGCATGCTCGGATTGCAACAGACGCAACCACAGTGCTGGTTATTGCATGCGAAAATTCAGTAGATCTTATTCGGGCAAATAACTCGCTCAGTGGAATGATAACTCTTGAAAAATCGGAAATACTACTTGTATGATACATGTTCATTTGAAAACGTCGTTAGTTTCCGGTGGGAAATGAAATTTCCGCGGAATTGACGTGAAGCGTGTCCCACTAGTAGTGGGCCACTACTTCTCATCCAATTCAGCTGTTGAACTTAACGTATGCTTGTTAGTTCTTGATGCTTTCTTTGAGGGCACATAAAGAGGTGTTCAAAGAATGTGAATGCCCAGTTTCCTTCAAGTTTGTCCGGCCATTTCGTCGCACTCAGCATGCGAAAATTCTGTTGAGTGCAGAAAACGAGGAAATTTAGCCTCCGGCCTTTTTTCCTGGAATTGCTCCGAAACCCAACAAGGATATCAATTAGCAAGAGAAACCACTCCCGAAGTCGCGAAAACTCGAGTTTTTGAGGGATTTTGATTCGCCGTGTCTGCATCTAAGCGGGCAAAGATGGCTGATGAGAGGCTTGTCTACCGAAGGTGCTATTTGCGCTATCTGAAGGCGAAGGGCTTCTCAGCTGCTCTGGATCGGGCAGGAGGTTGTGTCTTGAAAGGACTTGGGGAACTGTCAGCCGACGGTGAGGACTCAGGCAGCCGGTCCGAGACCGTCCAGTTCTTGCGAAAGCTCGGGGCAAATTGGTCCGCAAGTGGTCGGTGTAGCGGACCTCCAGAGGTCACGCTCTCGGGTCCTTAATTCGGCGGCGGGCATCGCAATCGGCGAGCGGGCGCGAAGAGAGGGGATTCAGCTCTGCTTTGAGGTGAATGCAGAATAGCTGGCGAGTTGCGGGCCGGTGGGAGGCCTTCATAACGTATGAGAAGATGTGGAGGCTGCTGCAGCTGCACCCATCAGTGCTGGGCCAGCATTCG
The DNA here is from genome assembly GCA_013115135.1 of Perkinsus olseni. Taxonomy (NCBI): domain Eukaryota; phylum Perkinsozoa; order Perkinsida; family Perkinsidae; genus Perkinsus; species Perkinsus olseni. The sequence continues at coordinate 20,621 of JABANP010000101.1, read as the reverse complement.
CGAACCGCTAGTGCTGTGGTTTGCACGCAAAGACGGACGCTGATGTGTCGACTCTACCAAGCTTCAATGCTAGAAGGGAGTGTCGACCCGCGTAGTCCCGAAGTTGCGGTGGACCGGAAAGACTCTTGGTGGGTCCAGTCAGGTCAACGTCCTCAAGATTTCACTCTGAAATCGGTGAAACACGACGTCGGCCTCAAAGCAATGTTCTCGTCTCCTCCGGAGTGAATCTTCGAGGGCGACAGTGCCAGTGTTCACGTCTCAGCAAGTGCTCGTCAGTGGAAGGACACCAACTTCCCGTATCGCTTTGTCGTGTTTCACTCAGCCACCAAAGAACAACTAAGGGTTCTGGTTGAAGAAGTGGTTCCTCCCTCCCAAGTTGGATGGTCAGTGGCCCGTTGAGAGGTTGTGAGCAATTCTCTCGAACAAGGTGACGGAGCCGGCTGCTCGGCCAAAATCACCGAACGAAGAGGATTGGGAAAGCTTGATCGAGAGCGCATGAAACTCAGTTCCGAAGTGGGCACTCACCAACTGGTTCATACGATCCCTGCGAAATCACAGGGATTCGGAGGTGGCAGGACCGGCCTCGGGTCGGCGGCCTGCAATGGCCATCGCGAGGGACCTGGGGCTTGCTAATGCTTGCGCTGCTCATCAGAAAAACAACGCCATTGATGCACCTTGTGGAGTTCAGCAGCAGCTCCGATAGCCGTCAAGGCAGCAGCTTCCTCGATGCCGTTCACCACCAAGAAGGTGCACTGGATCAGCAACACGGCCAGCTCTGTTAGCAATAAGGCACTGCACAAAAAGAACTGCGCGGACAAATACCTCCAGTTCGACGTCGACGAGAGACACCATCTTTGAAACCATAGCTTCTGTCACGTGTGCCACTACGACATGATCACTATGAGTTGTAGTTTATGTCTTTCAGCCCGGTATTTCAGCCTCGTGCCCTCAGAGAATTGATAACAAACACTAGCTTGTATATGTTCGCTTCAACATCTAAAAATGATGAGAAGTATCGGGGAACCCTTCAGTGTTCAGGTATGAAGTTCCGGACTTCGTTCGGATGCACCAGCTACGATGGACAGCGGCGAGCATCGTGTCAAAGATCTTCGATCCGATGAGGACCGCTGCCGCCAAGGGAGACGAACCTTCTATTGATGTATCAGGTAACGCAACAGCTGGATGGAGAACCTGCGGAAGGTACCGCTCCAAAAGATCCTTGCAGCATTTCTGACACGTGCTCGGAACTGCCGCGTGCCTTCGACGAAGGCCTTTCGTGCTCGTCATTTTCTCGTGTACATTGTGATTGTGTGGGCATTCTCGCTTCACAGCTACGGGTTTATCTCCTCCTGTAAATCTAAGGCGACTGCTAGTCCAGATTCCCTCACGAATGGCGGCGACGCTTTCCCATCGAGAGTGCTGCGTCGTCTCAGAACTCCTCGGTGATCTGACCAAGAATGGCCTTCCTCCCGACGAGGTTGCTGCGTCGTTGAACGCTCTGTCAACTACCACGGAATCGGAGAAACTATCAGAGGTGCGGGGTGCCACGGCTACGATTCTTGCCTCGAAGCTGTGCAACCGCCAGAATATCTTCCGGTCGATTGCCCGTTTTCTCCGGACCAGCAGGTGCTCTCGATCCTGCTTGATACAGCGAGTTCATACGCGAACGGCAACAACTCCGAGATCGTATCTACCTTCTTTTACCAGCTGGCGAGAGCTCGACGGAGACGAGCGAGAAGAACGACTGATCGATTATTTTGCTCTAGTTCATGATGCTTCGAATGAAGTGAGGGCATGAGCTCCGGAATCGTCCCGCTTTGTGAAGTTTGCGATTGTCCTCTTTACGAGGTTGGCGCTCGATCACCCATCGCTCGGTAGCACTGAGAAATTGATACTTCATTTTATAATTTTTTCATCATTGTGTTTTAATTTTGTGAATGCTGATGACCGTGTGTGGTTTTCATTATTTATTATTAGTATCGATATGAGTATCTCGTTGTTTGCCTCGTGCTGCAATGATGATCAGGAAGGTGTTGGGATCCCCTCCTAAGGACTTTTATACCGGTTAATACCGTGCGCCCGACACACGTTTCACTCATACTAAGTATCATCAAAATGCATTTAGAACTCGTTCAACACTTTTCAAACTTGTACTACTATTATTAGTGAGGACACAAGATTATGTTCATCGCTGAGCTTCTAATGTATAGTTCATCCATTACCATGGCAATTTGACGAGTATTTCTAGCACAGAAGTTTGTGCTGATCTCCCCAGCCCCAACAGTACTCCTTCAGTTACTCATCGGCCCCAGCGAGTTTCGACAGGCCGTTGATGTCTGTTCGGCATCTTCAGGAGAATCGTTATCACCGCATCTTGCAGCATGGTCGCAGACCTCAGGGCTGACACGAAGTGAAAGCTGATCGCTGACCTCGCTCCCGGTAGTGGTTTCACCATCAGGCGCATCCGTCGTTGAAGAGACAGAGGCGTTGCTACACCGCATCGGACTTCATTTCGAACGCTCGGGCTTTGGCGTTTCGGTAGCGATGGTCTCTCTGTACTGTCTACCGCCGTCTGACAGGTTGGACCAGCCAGTCAAGGAGTCGATTGTGTAGCCGACAGCGATCATCCGGGCAGCTTCAATCCGCTGCCTTGTTGGCGTTCAATCTCGAGGAGGAAGGAGTACTCGTACGATGGACGTTCAGGGCTCACCTCTAGGGTGGGTCGACCGGCAAGCATCAGCCGCTTTCCTGACATATCCGCATGTGAAGCGTCCCGTTCGGTCGCTGTTCTCCTCGGAATGTTACGCGCCTGGTCCAAAGATCGTTAATAAACATCTGTGTAGGTCGTCACGGAAACCGAGGATCGTTCTCTGTCGGAAGCTAGAGTAGTGAGATTGTTGCTGTGACGCTACTGGCACGGCTCCACTGAGTTTCTTCAGGTCACAACCAGCAGCCAAGAAGCTGATATACTGTATGTGTCACCGGCTGTCACCAACTGCCAGGTGGGTATTCTCTGAAAGCAGTGAGCGTTTTGGTAGAGTTCGAGCCCTCTAAGTTGAGCGTGAAATACACAACAGTTGGCGTGAAGCTTCCGGCGTTCAACCCTTCCCCCAATCCCACGTTGCTGTGACTGCTCCCCGCGCAATCTCGCCTTTAGTCCATGGGCGGAGTGTTGCGTGGCGTAGCCAGCGCGGCGGGTGGAAAGAAGCCCAAGGTCATCCTCGCCACGGTGAACCCTCTAATACCACCTCCAGTCGATATCAGACCGCAACCGCCCAGCATCCAACCAGGGTGAGGCATGCCGGTGCAGCTGCGCTGTGACGTCGCCCGTGCTGGTATTTTTTAGTGACGAGTTGCGCGACAGCGCATCACGAAATAGTAGATTGGTGCCTGTAGCTGCTATTGATTCATCAGTGCTTTCTGTGTCAGGAGCTAACCCGTTTTCAGAAACGTCGGACCCCTCGGTCTCTCCTGAACGCCCAATGCTCGGTTTCCGGTCAAGATAGCGTCATGGCATCTCGTGGGTGAGTCGTCCGGCTCTTGGTCAAATTCTCGAAACGGTGGGCTATCGGGTACCTGCTCTACCATCGCTACGATCAATCCATCGTGAGCTCCAGCCGAGACGCCGTCGCCTAGGTAATGTGCTGGAGCGATCGATGTGTCTCCTAGGTACTCTCTCTTGAAGATGCGGGGCGCCTATGTCTGGTACGTGCGAGAAGACATCTACCGATCACTCTTTCCAGCCGCGTACCAGCCATAGAACTCCAGCCCGGCTAGCCTCCACGCCGCGTGGCTAGTCGGATGGTTCTGCAACCCTTTATCGAGGTGAGTCCCTCCTGACTGCAATCATCTGATACCCACTCATTCAGTATGGCTTCGAAGCTCACGCGTTGCGCTTCAGGTATACTTATGATGGCTTCATGCATCAGTCCTGTATACTGGGTCTGGATTCTTATGCCAGCCTTAGTAGTGGCGGCTCCGAAGTCGCCCCCATAAACGCTGCTTTCTGCGAGTGGGACGGCGTCTGTTGACTCCGGGATTGCAGTGATGAGCTTTTGTCAGGTACCTCAGTTCTCGCGGGGTTGCAGTGGAATTGGGCTGTGAGGGAACGGACCAGCATGGAACGGCAGTTGATAACGACAAGGGACTCCCTGATCGAGTGGGTGGGATTAGACGCTTTGGGCTACTGAATCGACCTGATTTCAGGAGGCGCAAAGCGGCCATCTTCTACGTGGCAAGCGTGGGTGGGGTAATGATAGGCATACCCAGTCCTCGGCAGTCGATTCCGTACAAGAGTGCGCGAGCTACTGCGCTTCCCTGAAAGGCTGCCAGTTTTGGACGTTCGATGATACGGCTATGTGAGACCTCAGAGCTTCTTAGAGTTTTTGCTACATACATATACACTTGAGAGATAATTGTTCTTTTCTCAATAACCAGTCTTGAACCCGAAGCTGACTAACAAATGGTGAACCTTCTCCTAGTGATTCTCGAGTACCATTGTGGTTCATATCCGAGATGCAACTAGCAACTACGAGAGCCTCTATCACCTTTGAAGCAGGGCAGTGACCGAGCTGCAGGTACGGCGCACAGATGTGCTGGGCGTGGACAGAGGGATATCCAGATGAGGTTCGGGACGAGGGCAATGGCTGGGCGTCCATGAACTGGACGGACTTCACTGCAAGTGCCCATTCTGGACGTGAGAAGGCTCACTTGCTGGATAGTCCTGATCCAAGCCCCTGGGCATACTTCCCAATGAGGGAAATGATAGGGCAGAGGTGAGCTGAGCTGTTGATAGTCATAGAGAAACGATAGCGAACTTGATAGTTTTAGTAGAGGACCAATCCTCAGTAGTCTAGGGATAGTGCTCTTTGTTTCGTATCTAGAGGACCGCTGATCCCCCCTGGTTCTCCCCTGGTTTCTTCTATAACTATGTCGAGGGCCGTGGCTTCTTCGTCAACCTTTGTAGGGTGACTACGCCGGGGCAGTGATAGTGAGAATTCACTCATCAAATTGATGACATCAATTGCCAGATAGTAGGGTCATCTAGCGCTAAGCTGAGTTTCATTCGCTGCGGCAAGGAGCGGTAGCCAGAGGTGCTCAGTGCAGTGACACCTCGTCTACGCTGGCAGATATGCCCTCACATCATCTGGACGAGGACGATGCGTCGACACGTCAGGCGAATGTGAATGTTTTCCCCCATACAGAGGGCTGTAGGTACGGGGCCGTCGTTCCTCGTGTCTTCCCTAACGCAGTTCGTTCAGATACTGTTCGGTAGTCGACCGTGGCCTAGGCTTGGACCAGGAGAGGCCCTATCGCGGAGTCCTCCACTACCTCACCAGCAACCTCACCTCGGACGTATCGGACCTTAACCACAGCCTACCCATTCTCTGGTCAGTTCTCAACCGCCATAGCCCAGGCCAGCCGCGCCTCAGGTACCGCTGGAACAGGCGGTATGATTATCCCATAGTAGTGTTCCACGATGGGCTTTCCGCCGACCAGATGGAGCTGTTGACGAAGGCCTCTAGCAACCGGGTTTGGTTCGCTTACGTGGAAGGATACTTGGATTTGCCCAAGTGGATCACAGAAGATACTAAATACAAGGTCTGCGCACAGCGAAGATTCTTGTCATCATCAGCGCCTTCAGGCTATGCTTCCCGAGGTGAAGTGGTCGTTGGGCTACCGAGGAATGTGCAAGTTCCGCTCTGGGCCGATATTTGGCCAACCGGTATTCGGCCGGAGGAAAACGGAGACGAGCTCGAGTGCCGTTCAGGTCCTCAAAGCTTTCGACTATATGATGACGCTCGATACTGATGGTTACCTGCCGGACGATCTGGCCTATGACCCCATACAGCAGATGTAGGCCAGCCGGACTCGGAGTTCACGATGGCGGCGCTGCTAGGTATGAGGGCGATTACGTCTACAGCTACTCCCACACTCTGAACGACCAGCCAGCTGCCGTCCAACACTTTTGGGACCACACTCTGGAGTGGGGACTCGCTCCCGCTACGCGCCTATCGTCAGCCCTCAGGTACATGGCACAGCGAGGCATAGAACCACTCGGAACCGAGCTGCTCAGGGAGTTCATAGATCAGGTTTGCAGGCGTTCCATTTCACACTTCGCCGTTTAGTTGACTAAGCAACAAAAAGGCGAAGGTGATGAACTTCCTTCGTCGCAGGTATCTCTTGAGTGGACCTACAGGCTATTCATGAATGACATCGAGGTTGTGCACCTAGGATGGTTCAGAAGTGCCCAATACATGGACTATTACAAGTAGCCCTGCTTCGAGCTTCACCTTCATTTCGCTCCGCGATGTAGCTACTTGGATTCACAAGGCGGATGGTGGCTATACCGCTGGGGAGACCATGCTGTGCGGACGATGGCGGTGGCGATGTGGCTCGACAAGAAGCAAGTACGGAAATATCATCTTTGCTGAAATATGCTTTATCTCAGCTCATGCACATGGACATCCCCTATGGCCATCAATCTTTCTGTCGATGTGCATCACCTGAGCGAATATGTGTGCGTAACAGTGACATGGGTCTTGATCCACGAGATTGGTTCACCTGTGTTTCTTTCGACTGATGAGAGCGCTCGTCGCGTTTGGGTTCTATCTAGTGTGACGTAACGAAAGCATCAGCGCGTCCGCTCGTTTTATGAAGCGGTGGTCATCCGATGACACTATCACAGTCACATAGATCGCTTTGTGACGATATGGTAGTGGCGTGGAGACACTGTGACATTCGGGCTGGCGTCGAAGACCATCGCAGGACCGAGTACGCCTGCCTCAAGCAGCCTGCGCGGATCACACGATTTCCCAAGCAAATTTGACAAGTGAGCATGCAAGCTTGGCTCATGTCAAGTATGCTAACACTGAGAAAAGTCAATGTTGAGTCCAAGTTTGACGAGGGCGAAAATACCACATGCAAGAATGACAGTATCACCACCAAGTTTCTCAATACACGGGCAAGATTGACAAGTGCCCATCCAAGTTCAACATCGATGAAAAGCCAGACTCGAGCACGGGAGCCCATTCGACTCGAGAAACCACACTCATTTACTACCAACACATGGAAGGCAGCATGATGTAGTTAGCAGGAAGCCTCAATCTGTCTTCGCTGTGCGAAACTGACTCGGGCCGGCGGTTTTGTTCTAATTTTGACCCTGCCCGCCCACACCCGTGATGGGGACTTCGGTGCGATATCACGACGCCGTCATCCCACAGTCCGGTCATGCCCTGCCAAGCAACGCGTTTCGGCTCGCGGGTTGCAGGTACGCGGCTGGACATGTAACTGGATTCCAGTGACTGGACCCATTACATAGCTGCTGCTGGTGCCCAAACTTTGGTTGAAAACTCGTTGACTAGACTCTCTCACGTCACCCACAGGTCATGGAACAGCCGCAAGCTGCGGCGCGACCCGCAACCGTGGGAAACTGGGAGGGTGTGGTTCGGGACTACCGAATCAGGTGCGCGCACTGGGCCCAGCCGTTTGTTTAAGCATGCACCCGTGTAGCCATACGACCATGAAACCGTATGCCGGTGTAACCATATGACCGTGTAACCATGTAGCCATATGACTGTCACCATATGGTAACAGTGTAACCGTGTCACCATATGGTAACAGTATAACCGTGTCACCATATGGTAACAGTGTAACCGTGTCACCATCTAACAGTGTAACCGCGTCACCATGTAAAGTGTAACCGTGTCACCATGTAACAGTGTAACCGTGTCACCATGTAACAGTGTAACTGTGTCACCATATGGTAACAGTGTAACCGTGTCACCATATGGTAACAGTGTAACCGTGTCACCGTCTAACAGTGTAACCGTGTCACCATCTAACAGCGTAACTGTGTCACCATGTAAAGTGTAACCGTGTCACCATGTAACAGTGTAACCGTGTCACCATGTAGCAGTGTAACCGTGTCACCATGTAACAGTGTAACCGTGCCATCATATGGTAACAATGTCACCATGTAACAGTGTAACCATATCAGCATGTAACAGTGTAACCGTGCCACCATGTAACAGTGTAACCGTGTCACCCTGTAAAGTGTAACCTTGTCACCATGTAACAGTGTACCCGTGCCACAACTGACACGGTTCGAGCTCATTGAGCTCGAATCGATGCTTCCCTTGTGAGACGGCCGTCCTGCTTCGGGATCGCTGAATCAGCGCCTCGAATTCACCATTTCCTCGGGACACTAGATATACCATTAGGGCACTTCTCGCGGGCCTCCAGGCTACTGCAGTAATTTCATCTGCGCTTACCGCGTCAGAAACTTGACCTGTCGCTCGCCTTGCACCTTCTATTTCCAGCATCAGTAATGCCGATTCGGGTTGACCATGTCGTTCGTGCCGAGTGACTCGCTCGCCCAGAGACTGGAAGTCAAGTAGGAAACTCGAGCTCGAACTTCCTCAGAATTTCAGCTACAGGAGTGCTTCGACGAGGATAGGTACTGTGAAAGTCTATTGTTGTTCAGAATCTCCTTGGCGTAGTTTGTGACGCCCTCAGTGAAGGGCCGAAGTTACATGAGCTGCATTCAAGAACTGAAGCTCGATAACTACTCGACTTCTTCGCCCGAGTTTCCCTGTCATCCTTGAATATTTTCTTCATTCGTTGATCTCTCATGGCGCCTCTGCAGATCGCCGCGGCCGGAATGGCCCCTGGCCGTCGGATCAAGCGGCTTGATCGGACGGCCAGGGGCCATTGCGGCGGGTGGATTCAAGCCACTCCACGCACGTCGACTACTCACATTTCGACGTTCTCGCGCTGCCGTCAGGGCGAGTCCAGGCAGAGGAGTTGCTTCGGAAAGGATGAGCGGTGTCCGCGAGTGAGGGACCTCTCTCATGCTTCTACATGAACACACGTTGTCACTGTTCTGTGCAACGTGCAGTTACGCCCAGTCCTGTCAAGATTCGTTAACATGACGTTGCGCCACCTAGCCGTACGTAAACACGTGTTTTTCCGGTTACAGACATCACGCCACCTTTCGCCTTTCGCTGTAAAGGACTTCCGAAGAGTCTTCCACTACGTGGAAGGGGTCGGGGACGTCACTGCAATCGGAGAGGCAATCTGCTGAACATCTCCTTACAGTTAGGCAAGCATTCCCATTACTTCATCATGAAATCCTCTTTCTTGAGCCTGCTATTATTCACAAGAGGGAATGGCATCTATCGGTCGAAAGAGGAGAAATCGAGGAGGTAGATATGTCGCAAGGGACGAATTACCAGCGGGGACGTATGGGGGAATCAAAAAAGACGGCGTTCACCTCTCTCTCGACCTCCCAAACATCACAGGCTTCAAGTTGGTTGTTGAAGACGGGACCGAAGGGCAAGAAGGTTATGCGGCTGCCGAAGTGCAGGGAGAGTGGATCTACACGGAGCGGAATGCGTCCCTTGTATGGTATAGCGATCACATTCTCAAAGAACTGAGGCGGTTCGGGTCTTCTATAGTTCTGAAAAGAGCGCCGACTTGCTTTCATTTACATCCCCGGTATACCACTACTGACTTCATCAAAAATTTCCATACCCATTTACAGTTGGAAATGACGTCAGGGAAAGGCTATGCACAGCTGATATTCTGCCTACAAGACTTGAGCGTAATAGTCGGCATCGGGGGTAGGAAGCGCGTGATAGATGGCCACTGGCTTTCTTGCGATTACGGTCTCGAGCTTTTTAAGCCTGCTGATGGTGGCATCCGTCCTCTGGGGCCACAGACGACGGTATCGAAGCCGAAGAGATATCGTCTCTCTGACCCTGGAAGCGCCCTCGCGGAGCTCCCCGACAAGGGCGAAGAGAGTCCCTGGGGCACCTTGGATGTGGACAGTTGGTTGCGGGCTGCCGACACGGAATGGGTTGATGATTTGCTAGACTCCCTTGGTGGTACTAATGATGAGGCGGCGGAGCCTTCACGCGATTCAGCAGGGGAAGGCTATTCGCCATCTACACGGGGAGGCGGGCTCGATATGCTGCCTGATGTAAGCGAGAAAGATCCCTGGGACACCCCGAATGTTGACAGTTCGTCAGAAGTTCTCGACACGGAATCGGGAGATCGTTGGTTAGACTCGCTCTGGAACACTGATAACAACGTCGTGCACCCTATGCCCGACTCGCCAGGGGTCGGTTATGTGCCCTCGTCTCGCGAGGCTTCTTTTGTGAACTTGGGAGCTGTCACTGTACAGAATCGTCATATGGCAGGTGGTCAAGAATCAGCGACTCCGTCCCCAGCCAAGATACCCGATGGCTTATACGAGGCGACTGATCCCGGAGTTGGTCGTCTCATAAAAGTCACAGTGAAAGCTACGAGTACACCTCAGTCTGGAACTCGCTCGGTTGAGTTGAGCTTTCAGTCGGAAGGATACAGAGTTGACTTATCCAAGGACGGGATGGTTGGTCGAGACGGCTGCCTGGAGCTCGACTGCTCGGATGGGACTCATGATCTAGAAATCCTCATCCTCAAGGACTTACTAGGCTACGACAAATTGTCTCCAGAGTTGTTCCGAATTTGTCCGAGAGCTGGCGGTGGATGGTCTCTAGTGATACAGGCTAGATATCTTGGGAAGACGGCTAGTTCGACAATCGAAGTAGGACTCGTAAGGGTCGACTGGAACGGGCAGTAGAGTCCCACTGTGCTCATGTCATTGGCTTGATGGTGTCCTAGACGAAGAAGGCGACCAAAAGTTCTCTCATGCTCCCATACGCTGTTGATGTCGTTGTACTCGCGATGCTGTGTTAATAGTAGCAAAATCTCGTGAGGCATTGAATACTGTACCTCGCTATTGAGGCTGTTCCATACCTGTCTGGACGGAACAAGAGATGTTTATAGAATAGGAAAAGATTTCTTTGCCTTAACGAGGATGACGCAGAACTATTCACCATCTTTTCGGCTTTGAGCCACTCGATCAAGTCGCATGAAAGTTTGTTTCGCGTTGATGTCGGTGGAGACGGATCGTTAGACTAGAGTTCTCCACCTAGACATGTGATCGACTTCGAGACTCGAAGTATCATAGGTAACCTATAACCCGAGACCCGAATAAGCGAGCAGTAAGCCACATTCACAGGCATCTGACCTTCCTACAGAGACGATGATAAGGCTCTCAAATTGAGAGTCTCAATCCAGGAAGACCCTGAACGCAATAACAATTCTCTGCATCAGAGCTCTTCATGAGGGACAGCACCAGTGCAAACGGGCCGCCACCGAGGCCGACTTTCCCAGAAACTTTCATATAAGGCATCTCGTATAGTAGTATTGACAGTATGTGGCAAGACAGGGGTATCGTAGACCGCTCCATCTGCAGCACCATAAAAAATGGACATCAGATCACGGTACACGATCTCATCGCCTCGAGACTCCGCTGGACTGACGCCAGACGCAGCATCGGAGTCACCATGAAGGAAGTGAAGCAAAACGATATCGTCGGGATCGCCAGTCCATCCAGTATCTTCAACATGCTTGGCCGTGACGAATTGTGTTGCTCCATCTAGATAGCCCCACCGAGGGATGGGTACTTGATGGAAGTCGCGTCCGACGGGGAGGGTGTGTTCAGGGGCCACCATCTCGCCGGCGTGAAGGAAAGCGGACACGGCCTTTTGGTCGTGTTCATAGGGATGCTCATACATCCACTGCACTAACGCCAATAACCAATGCTGAACTGCGGGCAGTGAACGGAAGAAGACAACACCGTTGCAGATGCAACGAGTAGAGAAAGAATCCGAAATGAGGAGGTCGAATTGGTCGGAGTACTTCGATAAGTGTGGCAGGGGGTTTCGGAAGAGGAAAACATCAAAGTCCACCCATAAAACGTCCAAACCGGCACGCAGCAGTATGAGCGGCAATGTGAACTTGTTGATGATGCTCGGCGTCCCTCTGATGCACAAAGAGGTACCGGCGGCACGACACAATACGTAGGCCTCCTCGTCTAGAGCGAAAACGAGCAAGTGCTCAACACCGACCGCCTTAGCGCGGCGGATGAATCTGTCTATGTATTGGATGAACCGGCTGCCGTAGACCATAGTGGCCACGACGATCCGTGAGGAGCTAGAGCGAATGCGCCAGAGAGCCGCAAGGACGTCTTTTTCACTGATTGACGTGTCATCCGATAGGCTTTCTAGTGTGAAGAAAAGCGGCCCATTTACGAGCATTGGTCTCGAGAAATCAAGTCGGAAGGGATGTCTCGCTGTGGCCCATCGAACGTGGTGTAGCATGCTCGGCAGCCTCCACGAACCTCGACAAGGATCCTTGCATGGAGAGAAGGGAACGGTCGAGCGCACTTGCTGCGATAACGTGGGGCGGATGGGTGAACAAGAGCCGCTCGATCCTTTCGGCATGCTTGTCGAAGCAAACAGGCTCGACACCTGAATAATCCGGCTCGGAATAGCGATGAGTTTCGAGCCTTGAGGATACCTGCACACACGAGAATCTTCGCGGCGCTGACAGCGGTGTAGCCGATTGGGCACTCCGGGAAGAGTGTGTCCGAGTTTGTCGCAGTCAGAGCCTTGCAAGCAATAGAACTCGAGGAGGGGTGCAGCTAAGGAGAGCTATACTTGGCTATGCGTCAATTCCCTCGATACGAAGAGCCACTCTTTCTCTTCTATTTCAAATCGTCGGCGAAGCTCCGGCCTGAAGAGCGGGGCTTCTTCGAGTGTGCGAGCTCATGGGTGCGCGACCAGTTTATTGTGTAGTTGCTGGCAGGATCTTCACAGTCGAGGTCCACGTCGCCCACGAAGGAGTTGATGGGGTCGGTGTAAGATTTGAAGTTCAGGAGAGGGAAAATGGGCCAATAAGTACCTGGTGAAGACTGCGACCAGAAGGCTACGCTGCTGGAGTGGTACTATACCCAGGAAAACTCGGAGCGAAGCATGAGAGCCGCGGAACTGGGAGACCAAGGATAGGAAGCGGTTCCAATTATCCCTGAGAAGCACCATCGGATCACCTGGTCAAGAGAGAACTTGAGCCAGGCTGCTGCCAATGAGCGAATATCTCAGGTCAATAGTGATCAATTGTGAGTCTGTCACCGTACAACGATCGAAGGATAGCGGTATGGAGCAGACGGCGGTGGAATGTAGGGCGCTTGAGGTAGTCTAATCACTTGTAGCAGCCCTCCATGAGGTGAGCTCGATGAGCGTCACGCCTCTGTTGGTCTATGAAATCTCGTTGGAAACACACGCCCATCTCTATGAGCACAGCCGTTAGTGCGCCCAGAGGGCACTCGGCGCTTGCTAGATTGAAGGTGTCCTCAGAGGCGAAGATGGTGCTCAGGACCTGAAGTAATGAGAATGGGTCTTCCCATAGGATCAAAATTATCGGGGATAGCGCAAGCATCCCGGCCGCACTTCGAGACTCCCGTCGAGCCAGTCTTCGTCCATTGGGTGGACCCGCTCTCTCCAAGAGTCCCAATCGATACCTGACCGAATGTATCTGAGGCCTAGAGCACTCCCGAAAAGGGTTCTACGACTTGAACACTGGCCCACAACATAGCCACGACTAGCCAGCCCTATCTCATCGGAGCACGCTTCGACGCGAATAGAAAGTGAAGACGCATTCTATAACGGCTCTCGACAATACGCCGGACAGTCGCTCATCAACGTGCTGTTTTATGGTTGAGTGACATTCGCAGGTCGCTCAGATCTATACTCAGATCTCTATCTATACTCGCTATTGAGGCTGTTCCATACCTGTCTGGACGGAACAAGAGATGTTTATAGAATAAGAAATCCCATAGACGCTGGGGATGGGAGAGGTATTGACCAAACCTCAAACCCGCGGCCCGAAAACCGGGGCCTGAGTTTGGCAATACAGACCAGAGGTTGAGCGTGACTTGTGCAAGGAAGGCCGCAGCAGCATGTGCCAAAACCGGGATGGACGCGCTGTGAAATATGAAAGCGAAATTTCATGCTGAAATTTCATGAAATTTCATGAAACGCACGCTTGATAACAGTTATTCTGGAGTTACTCCGGGATATGGAACTCTGAACCGACGAGTTACAAGCCGTGATCAACTAGCTGTACCAATGGTATTTCACCCGGCTCTAACACCATGGTACTTCCATGATGCTGGTAGACCCTGGAATCATGGTTTCAAGCCAGGTGCACTCGGTCTGGTTAAGCGCACTGGATAACTGCGCGGGAGATTGTGTTATCGCCCGGGGTGATCGATTTCATCGTTTCAACAGAGCCCACGAAATTTCATGAAATTTCATGAAATTTCAAGGCGAAATTTCGGGGCTCGTGCCCTGCGGGCACATGCTGGGCCGCAGGCTTTACTGAGGGTGAAACCATCGCGGCAGGGGACGTAGTCACACAATCCTGCACTACTTAAGCTAGTCGTTTCCGATGATGATACTTGTTCTAGCTGCGTTACGATCACCGATTTCTGGAGTGGTAATTTGTGCATGGAAGTCGCGAGGAGTGGTCCTGCGGAGACGCGTGGACCACCTTCCAACTGCCTCTCTTCTCAGTTTCTCTATGCTACGTCGGCGTGAGCGGGTCTGCGACATTCCGCGTGACCTGCCCGCCGCCTTCCCGGGTGGAATTCCCTTAGAGCTTTCCCCCGCCCTTTGTCCTCACAAATTGAGGTCGTGGCTAATAACAGCGCTGGTGTAACACGTGTTCCGTCGTGATTCCACAGTAATCATCGACAATGACGTGTCGCGTTTCGTTCCCGTAGTGATGAGTCTTCAGAGTCTGACCTCCCTCAGAGAGGCATCAACCCTCGTTTCATACGGCTACATTCCTTCATCCTCTCTTTGCCACTGGCCCAGAGTGTCGCGTTGCGAACTAACGTTAATTAATTAGTGCAAATGAAGTCTCACTCTTTGAGAAGCGCGTCATTTTCCCGAGTAATGGTTAGGAATCATTCCTCTTTAGTTGTTTTTTGTTCTAGCGTTGTTTGTCGTACGATAGTTTGCTATAGTCATGCCCGGTGACGAGGTCCAGAATGACGACATCTTCGAGGTGCTGCGAGCGGTTTGTGAATCCGAGGACACTGTCCTGAAGTTACACGAGTTTCTTGTTTCTAGTCAAGTAACGAAAGCTAGGTCTCTCGCTTCCCTTGCTCCCGGACTGATCGGAGCCGCGACGACAGCCATTGCGGCCCCCGAAGGGACGGCCAATTCAGTTTGGAAAGGGACAGTAGCATCACTCCTTCAAGCAGCGCGTGATGAAGCTGAAGCTCAACTCAATCATCAAGCCCTCTTGGCCTCACAGCAGATCAATCAGCAGCAGTCCTCGGCTCCGGCCGGAAGAGCTGGTTCGAAGGCCTCTCGTCATCGTCGTACTTTTATTCGCGCGATGAAGTCGCTGTCTGCGAGACTGGGCAGAGCCGAGTTTCCGTCGTCTTTGGTTCCACCTCAACGACTTCTCGAGGCTTTGTACTTGAATCCGTCCGCTTACATTGACTTCGACAAATATTTTAATAGCTCTAGTTCCACTTTCGAAGCTAGCAGCCTGGCCGAGGATCTCGATGGTAACCCCGTCCTAGTTAGGAAGCTACTTCCTTCCACTACGGATGAGGAAAAGAGCAGAGCGAAGCCCATCAAGAATTTCAGTGCTAAATGGTCCAGGGCGTTCATCATCTACTCGGTGGCGGTTCTGGTGGTTCAAGAAGCTGAGTCGTCCTCTGACAAGACACTCGATCAACAAGGAGAGTCCGAGGCTTCGGACAGCAGTTCCGAGAGCGACGACGCTGGGTATATTTCCTTTCTGGATATGTTAGCCTTCCATGAGCGTATCCTATGGTACGCGGCGGAATATAATTGGTCGGTGGCTGCTTGTGTTGACAAGTCCGTTCGACAAGCGATAGATGCTACTTGTCGGAGTGGTACACGGAGTCTGGCACAGTGTTATAAGTCTTTCGACCTCTGGTCTGCCAAAGCGTCGGAAGCTGTTGGTCTTGCCATGAACGGCCAGACCGCGCCACGCAGTACTCTTCGTCAATCACAAGGCAACCCTAATACATTTGTCACTGCGAGTAGTAGCACTCAAGCTGCTCACGTCGGGAAATTCTCGCGGCAGGGCCCGAAGCGTCCGGCCGCGCCTTCCTTTGGACAAGGCCCACCGTCGGAGCTGTCCCTTTCTATTCCTTCTCGGCCTGATAATTCTCACAAGTAGTCTACCTTCGGAGTCTACAGTTCAGTAGTTTCTCCCAAGTGCACCTATAGAGTGTCGGATGAGTGGCTGAGCCACTTGGGCTTGCGTTCCTTCATAGAAGGGCTTTGCACCTCTGTTCCAGGTTGCTAAATCCTTTTTTTTTTCACAAATGACTACTAATCACGGCAAGATGAGCCGCACCAGTACCACTGAGCGGCGGCGTCGTTACACTCGCCGTAGACGAGCCGAGTCTGCCTTCCTGCCACCTCCTACTGAGTGTGGTCAGGACCCTCGTTCCCCTGTCGAGAAGAATGACAGTTCCATGTTGCCATCTCTCCAGAGATATGTTGAGTCTCTAAAGAGTTTGGGGAAAGAACATTTTTCAGCGGTGTCAGCGGAGCCCCTGCGCGACGGCTCGGGTCTGGGAGCTCGTCTTCCTAGTCAGCACACTAGTGAAGCTCTCTACTCTGAACAACCAGATACCAAGCTGGTAACTGATATCTTTGTTAATTGTGTCAAAAAGAATAAGCTCGAGCTCCTGGTACAGTCCATTCACGGTACACCTTCGAAGGAACAAGTGTCGTCGTTGGAGCGAGCTCTCACTTGCGCGGCCTCAGAGTGCCAGGCAGCGTTGGCTACAGCCCTCCACTGCTCGTCTCGGAAGGCACATTGCGGTGCACCCGTACGTGCTGATATTCTCCGTAAGCTAATTTTGGCGTTACACGACCCCGACACGTCCCTGGCCGACCAGGTTGATGAGGGAGTATCCCTTGGAGTCGATCATGCCATCCCCAAGACCGGCCTTTTTCCTGAGTATACGAAGAGAAAAGAGGACGAGGCCTTACAACTCCTCCGCTTACGAAATTTGGCGAACTATACCTCGGCGGAAGAGGATCCTTCTGTCACCGAGGGTATTATTTTAGAGGAGGTTCAGAAAGGCCGAATGATTCAGTTATCAAATGCTGAGGCTTCTGATCCCGAGAGGGTGTTCGCCCGCATGGCGTTGATTAAGAAGGTAGGCCCAGACGGAGTAACACCAAAGTATCGTATTGTCGAGGATTTTCGTCGCAATGGGCTAAATGCTCATATGAGAGCATGTGAAACTGTGTCACTGCCACGTTTGCGAGATGTCCAGCGATGCTTAGGTGACCTCCTGTCTTGTTTGACAGATGCGTGACGCATCATGCGTCAGACCCCGGGTGTCAATCTCCATCTCAGGGTCATCCTAGCCCTGTCTTCTTCGGCTATGACGTTGCTTCCGCTTTTCGAAACTTGTATGTCCATCCATCCGATGTACATAGGTTGTGCGTCCGTGTAAACGGCAAAGCCTACCAACACCGGGCGTTACCGTTCGGCGTTCGTTTGGCGCCTTTCCATTGGTGCAGAATTGCAGCAGCGGTTATTCGCATCCTCCGGAAGCTAATCCAGTGCTTCGCCCCGGATCTACCTTTTGCCAGCCTTATCTATGTTGATGATGGCCTGATGGCGATTCCTCCTTGTGAGTATGACATGTGCGTGTCTTTGTGCCTTCTACTATGGCGGGTTCTAGGCATAGACTTATCCTGGGGGAAGTGTTCCTTCCACCAACTTTCGACTGAGTATATCGGATTTGTTTTTACCTACGAGAACTCTCATTTGTATGTGCATATACGAGACAGCATTCTCGTTAGAGCCCGTGAACAGCTAATGGATATTCTACGGTCTCGACTGGTCTCCAAGTCCGCCCTAGCCCGCATAGCCGGGCGTCTCCTCTTCGTTACACAGATAGCGCCTTATCTGAAGAGCTTTCTCCAACCTTACTTTTCGTTGCTCAGTGTGGTCGAACGTCGTTCTCTTCACTCACTCACGTTGTCTACGACGTCTTCGGGCTTCCAGGTTTCTCAGTTCTGGTTATCGGTTCTTCGAGATTCGTCTCTACGCTTTCCAGTTTTCGTCGATTACGGTCCTTCGTCCACTGCTCGCCATCTCGTAGCTTGTTCCGATGCTAGTACTTTCGGTCTCGGTGGATTTGTTTCTTTCTTCAACACAGGCTTGTATTTTTCTCAGCCCGTTTCTCCAGAGACGCTGGGTCCGTGGTCCACGCTCCTTGCTTCTCCCACCATTATTTCGAGCTCGGATATGACGTTGCTCGAGTTGTTAGCGGCCTCCGCAACTATCAACATGTCACTTGAGCTTGCTTCGTCATTAGATTCCAGGCCTTCTTCGTCCTCTACGATGCGCGACAGGAGTCCCATCATACTTCATCTTTTCACTGATAATCAATCGGTCGTCGGGGCCCTATCGAAGCTCTATTCTCGCAGCTCAACACTTTCTGCGCTACTTAGAAGTATGGCACAACTCCTCGCTCGCTCTGGATTCGTTTTGAACACTGTTTACTTGAGTGGTTCTGAGAACTGGCTTGCTGATTCATTGTCTAGGCAACTTCCAACTCCAGTTCTTCCCTGCTGGAGACAAGTCCATCCTGATTTTTCCTTTTCTGGTTCACTACAGTGATCGCTCCACTACAGTTTCGCTCCACCTTTCAGCTGTTGAGTAGTATGTCGCAGAGTCGGTCATGCCGTCCTTGACAATTCATTAACCTTTGCAATTATGCCATCGATATCATCAAGCCCTCAGAGGATCCCAGCAGTTCGTTTGTGGTTTTTCCCTAACCAAACCCTATGGTCAAGTGGACGGTGTTGCCTTCTCTGCAGTGGACCCCGTTGTCTTGTTTTCAGCAGGCATCGGTGTCGACCAAGCCTGATCAGCCTCGCGGTCGCAAGAAGCGGTCTCGCACGCAGAAGCGTTCGCGAAATACAACAGCAGTCGCTACAGCAGCGACTTTGACTCAACATAAGCTATCTGCCTTTTGCCTTCAGGGTTACGCAAAGGGTACTCTGTCACAAATGAAGTCTGCGTGGTCCCTCTACCAGCAGGTTACTTCAGCTTCGTCAGTCGGGTCGTTGCCTTTGACACGTGAGTCGCTATGTACTTATATATACTCCATGGTTCAAGCGGACTATGCCTACAATACGGTACTGCGGTACCTCACTCACGTAAAAAATAAAGCTACTATATCTGGTTTCGCAACTATTCCTACTACCGACTTTTGGGTCACTCTTGCTCTCCGTTCAGCAGCTAAGATTTTGGGAAAAGGTAAAGTTTTACGAGCGCATACCCTTACCATTGAGCAAGTGACCGCAGTTCGCCAGCGTCTGTCGTCGGCCCATAGTACTATGTTTTTGGTCGGCACGGTCGGTCTGCTGCGTATTGGCGAATTGGGAGCTCTTACCACCAAAGATCTTGAATTCACTCCTTCTGCGCTTCATCTACACATTAGGGCGAGCAAAACTGATCAATGCGGTGTCGGTCGTATTGTCCCCCTGGCGTGCCCAAGCGGCGTATCCACTCTGTCACCTTCCTGTACCTCAGCTTTATGTGCGGTGCATAACCTCCGACAATGGATGTCGAAGTCTCCCAGTTACTCTCCCACAGCCAGGCTATTCCCGGCTGAGATCACCGCTACCTTCCCTTCGTGTCTTCGTGACGTTCTCTTCAATCTCATGGGAGAACTTCCCCGCTGCACCCCTCATTGCATGCGAAGGTCTGGAGCTCTGATAGCTTTTCGCCGTGGCATGCCACTAGAAGAGATCGCCCTACTGGGGCGTTGGTCTGGTACACAAACGTTAGTTACCAGCTATTTACGTGACGCCACTGACGAGCTTCCGCACATAGCTGTTCAAGTCTCGAAGGTATGGAGTTCTTAACCGGCAGTAAGTCGGGAGAATGGGGGGTTATCACCGTTCTGTGCAGGGCCTGCGAACGCTCCCTCCTTAGTTGCCGATCGGCAATGGGTCGGGACTTGGGTGCTTGCGTGTTCGCACGCCCAGCACTCCGGTGCAATGGCAGACGGGCCGGCGTTGCTCCTTGGCCTGTCGTCCTCAACAGAGGCACGTGACACATGCCCTGTTCAGGTGTGCCATAACCGTCCCTTTCTCCCAGTCCCCGCAGTCAGAGGTTTCATGTGCAAGGAAGGCCGCAGGCTTTACTGAGGGTGAAACCATCGCGGCAGGGGACGTAGTCACACAATCCTGCACTACTTAAGCTAGTCGTTTCCGATGATGATACTTGTTCTAGCTGCGTTACGATTACCGATTTCTGGAGTGGTAATTTGTGCACGGCAGTCGCGAGGAGTGGTCCTGCGGAGACGCGTGGACCACCTTCCAATTGCCTCTCTTCTCAGTTTCTCTATGCTACGTCGGCGTGAGCGGGTCTGCGACATTCCGCGTGACCTGCCCGCCGCCTTCCCGGGTGGAATTCAACCCTCCCACCCTCAACCTAAACCGAGACTGCGGGTGAGCCATGGTAGCCCTGGCATCAAGGGTTCCCAGGCTGGACGAGTCCAGTGTTTGGGTGCTTGCGTGTTCGCACGCCCAGCACTCCGGTGCAATGGCAGACGGGCCGGCGTTGCTCCTTGGCCTGTCGTCCTCAACAGAGGCACGTGACACATGCCCTGTTCAGGTGTGCCATAACCGTCCCTTTCTCCCAGT
>JABANP010000100.1:0-140274 GCA_013115135.1 Perkinsus olseni | reverse complement strand
CGGCCACCCTGCTTCACGGCTCATTACTTATGGCAAACGAACCCCCTTCGTGGACATTTGAGCACACATGTCCAAGGAATACGACAGCTGCTATGTTGTTCTGGGCTTGACTGAACCAAGGCATCTACAAACCCATTACTGGTGATCAGTCGTTTCTTGCCGATGAGCAGTTCATCACCGATTGAATTTTCCAGCATTATCGATTCAATGATACGAACTCTATCCTCACTGAGGATTCCTCAGGAGTTATAACAATGGAGGCATGATCATCCGTTTTAAAGACAGCGAGTGTCATGCGGTTGGAGAGATCGAGGCGGCGGCGCCGGGACACTCCAGGAGAGAATCAACCAAGTTAACCCAGCCGCTCGTGTCATCCCTCTCATAAAAAGAGCGTTTGAGCGCCCTATGGATCGTGCCCTGCTGAAACCTGATTTCTGTAATTTAGAGATCGCCGCCCGAGCGTTATCCTCGAGGAACCGGGTGGATCAAGCGATTTCTCATCGATAAGGCGGAGGAAGCAATGGAACTAGCTGGACGGTATGGGAGAGTCGCAGATTTCTACGGCGCTCGCAATAAACCGTAACTGTAGCACATTGCTTTTGATGTTGTTGTTATGATCTTATCATGTTATTTTATTGTAGTGTTCCCGGCTCGGCCAAACCGTTCACTAGAGACAGCAGGAAGCTCGCCACCCATTACAACGTGGGTCTCCATGGTAACTACTGGCCTCACGCTACCAATACACAAAGGGCACTACGATGTCATTGCCCTAGACAGGCAATGGAGACAGATCGGGCACAATGATGTATCACAATAGGCAATTATTGGAGAAGGCAGGTCACTACATGTGCCAGAGGCTCAGTATTGAGTCGAATATGATGAATGGGGTATGGTGTTGTACACGGTTATCGGCTGTGTTGCAAATTGTATCAAACGTGCACTTCAGCCGTGGTCAATCGCCATCACTCTCGACTCGAGAGTCTCGAGCCCGTCGCGTCTCGAGTGACATAGTCCTGCACGAACCATTATACAGGCGATCGCTCCGAGTTTTCGGCGTCCCTAATCCACAGTCAGAGGCCGCTGCAGCTTCCTTGGCGATAACACTGTCGGCTTTCCGGCGAACTAACTAATAGTTCGCATCAGTTGAACTGATGGAGTGACTCCATTGGGGTCGTTACCACGTTGCCACCCCAACCCACGGATTTCCTGTATGCAAGACGAAGCTAGTCACTCCGGTACCAGAAGTTCTGTTACAGACCGTCTAATGGAGAACACAACGGCCTTGTTCTGCCGTGCGGAATCAAAATGTGTGGAATGCGAGTGATGGAGTATACATGCGAGTATCCTGGCCAGCGATAATGCAACAATAAGAACACACAAACAATAGTATCAAATGGTCATATACTCACATCGTCATACCCAACATTTCTTATAATAACACTCTTATCGTCATCAGTGATTTAGCTCAACTCTAGCGTAGCTTCTGATCGGAGTAGGATAGGCTAAGAAGGATGAACATCGCGCTTGGTGATAACCAAAGTCTCGATCATTGAACTCTTCATGTCACATGATACCGACCATCTCCCGTCGAGTGAGCAGAATAGCAATGAGGAGGACGCACCATCTCCCGTTAAGCCTAACGGAGAGGCCCTAGGGCCTCCCAGGAGGCGGAGGACGGTGAAGTTCTCGGGAAGCGGGAGTGAGCTAGCTGCGGCGCTGGTATGTTCGTCGACACGATTTCAGGCGATGCTGGAAGCGAGGGGCGAAGGCGGAACACTTCGAGTGATGGCCGGCGAGAGCCTAATGGTTCAGAGAAGAGGAGTACCACGTCGTCTGTGAGAAGAGAGAGGAGCTCAAAGACTAATATGCAATCACAGTCCCCAGAATGTGAGGGAGGGTTGTTGCCGTTGTCATCATGCCATACATCGCTAGACGTGACTCGCCAGGAGCAGGGGGAAGCCGGGATAGCGCCTTAGGCGCTATCCCCCTCGGTTTGAGTGACGATGATGATGACGAGAAGGAAGATACTGGCAGTGAGAGCAGTCTTTCGGAAGTGTTGCCCATCCTGCGCAGCCTGAATGCAGCGATCGCTCCTCAGGAGGAAGCGAGCCGCCCATCCACCACAGCGACTCGACGGAGCGTTTCTAGTCCGGCAACTGATGGTAGGTGAGAGCTCCGTTGAGCGAGTGAGGTGACCTGTTAGATGGCAATGCGCCCCACCGTTCCCGGGGTAGGAGAGCGTACACTTCGAGAGGAGGTCACAACCGTGCTTCCATTATGGCGGGCACTTCTACGATGGGCAGTCGTGCCAAATTGCAGCGACCTAGCCTCAAGCCCGGCTCAGGTGGGGAATAGATGAATGGTTGCGGCGCACTGCATGCATCATACAATTGAACTGTGTGGTCGCTAGCTTCATGATGAAGCCTTCATTCCAACACTAGCAGCAGCTGCTAATGCTCGCCGAAACCTCTGTTTATGCGTGAAGGGCGAGGTGGGCTCTCAAAAACTGATCGGCGCGAGTCGCGCCGCGCGACGCACGCGTCACCGCAGGGAAGCAGCACGACACCAAAATGCCAATTGACGGCACAACACCAGAATAGCTGGAAGCTCTTTTCTATCTTCCGCTAGCTATTGGGAAGAAGCTAATTGGGACACTCTGTCTTTATCCTGTTGTGCGGGCCCCGAATTTATGAGAGAGACGTCCCCTCGTGAGGGCTTTCAACTGCGACAAAGCCTTCGTCACAAAGGCGAACTTCCATCTTTGCATGAAAACCTCTGGCTTCGGGGACGTGGGGGTAGAGAAACTCAGCTGACGTGAAAATCTGAGAATCTCAGACTGAGATGGCGGCCATAACGGCGGACAATGCGCCTTGATAGCCGGAGGACCACGTGGGCGCCAGAAAACATCCCGAATCCCAAGCTCCCTCCCACCAGGCCGATATGCTCCCCACCGTTAACAAGGAGAGGACGGAGAAGTCGAGGAGGCCTGAGGACTGCCTCTCCAGGTAATCGAACTCAACGGCAGCCATTTAACCATACATAAAAGAGGGCCAAGTGGGACTATAAACACACGGAAAGAGTCGTAAGGCCCGAACCCGACATACTAAACACTCAGCAGACAACGAAGAACGACTGTGCCACAATGAAGTCAATAGCTCTCGAAATGAAGGCCGTTGAAATATTCTCGAAGACAGATATCGGGCTAAAACGCGCGGACCTTCGCCCGACTCGATCGGGAAAGCCGTGGGAGAGTGATCAGAGGTCGGAGCGATACCACGCGATACAGGTCACGAACGTGCCGCAGTTAAAGATGCAGCCCGGCTCCGGGACCGGGGGTCTCTCGCCCGGCCCCACGCAAGAGCGCGTCGCGCATCACGACTCGTGACGCGAGCGCTAGATCGCCGCGCGTCCGGCGCACCCCGTGTCCGAGACACCGGCCGTGGGCACGCTCCGTGACGGAGCCTCCGTCGTTCACGACCAGACAACGCTCTTCTGCGAAGACCCTTCATCTCACAGAAAACGACGATCATGTCGCAGGGAAGCGAAGAAAAACCTCTCGCGAAAGAGAATCTTCTACCCAGTTCTGTGAGCCTTTGACATACGTCACATTAAAATGGGCCGGACACTGGGCTAACAACCCAGCCAAACTCCCTAGCATTGCCGAAAATGTTGAGCTGGGAGAGTACAGTTTCGAATGGGTCCCGACGACTGAGGAATTATCAGTGAACAAGTGAAGAAAGATCGGAGTGGGGTCTGGTAATAAATGCGGAGGCGGAGCCTTTGTGAAGGCCAGGGTGGCCCAAAAGTGGGAAGAATGGATCATTCTTCCCATTCCCGGTAATTTCCGGGAATTCCCGGGAATATAGCCGGGAAGAAAGAATGCATTCTTCCCCATTGAAACAAGCCCCCCAAATTTTTTTGTAATCGATGCTTCCTCAGGTCAAACCATTGGAATGAAGCACCCAAATACCCGGGAAGAATTTCAACCATTCTCCCAGGGAATATTGAGCATTCTTTCTTCCCGGGAATTTCCGGAATTCCCGGTAAGAAAGAATAGCATTCTTCCCCGCTGGGCCACCCTGGTGAAGGCTAGCAATAAACTTAAACGCGCAAGAGCCTGTGCAAGTTGCACAGTGCAACAGGTAGCGAGAAGTTCCACTATGTGGTGGAATCGTGGCCCTAGTGTCCAGATCAGTGTTCTCAAGACCAGAGGGCCTTGGCACGTTTGTATCTGCGTGCGTCTGTATCTGCGTACGGGTGTGTCTACTATCGTCGGCATCTCCGACATTCCCGAGATCCCCGATTGACGAACGTGACATGGGTGAGATGAATGTCAGAATCCCGCAATGAGCAAGACTATGGGGGCTAGCCTCGGAGGGTGACGTGACGTGGTTCACGTCACGAAGAGACAAAACGGAGCGCTCGCCAACTCGCGCAAGCGACACTCCCCCTCCCCCGGAAAAAAGGCAGCTCAGCTGCCGCAGCTGTTAGGAAGAGGCAGCTGGAAGTGAAGCGGAAGGTAGTTTGCGAACAGCTGCAGGCGAAATGAACTTCAAGTGATGAAGATGGACTCGCTTGGTCGAACGCAGGTTGGCTAAAGCGACCTTATAGACTCGAGGAGAAACGACTTGAACAATCCGGCACGGAAGGAAGGGGCGGTAGTACTTTTTCTGCTTTCCAAACCGACGAACCAACCAAATCTCGCCAACGGCGGGAAGGCGGCCGGAACGGAGTCGGGGTAGGGGCGGGGCAGAATCAGGATAGTCTGCATCCGTGATGGTATCGACCGACTCTTCAGGAGGGCGGAAGACAGGGTCAACTTCCGGATAGGGCCACGGAGGGAAGGAGAAGACCAAAGAATGCGGAGTACGACCAGTACGGCGGGTTGTAGCCGTGTTAAACATCGAGGTAGCCTTGGCAATAGTGGTTTTGAAAAGTCCAAAGGAGAGGTCAGTAGCAGAGGCTGAGCGTACACGCTCGTTAAGCACACGATGCACTCGCTCGACTTTGCCATTCACCCAAGAGCTCGCGACAGGGGACGGAACGGAAGAAGCGTGCATCCAGTTCAACGTGGAGAGAAACTCAGCCGACGTGAACTGGGAGCCGCCATCATGGTAAACCGTCCGCGGAACCGTGTTGAAGCACTCGAACACGGTCCGCAACAAGGCGGAAGCAACTTGAGAGGTAGGCATGGACTTGGTGACGCGTGTGAGGAGGTAACCGCTGAAATTGTCAACGAGAGTTACCACGTACAACTCGTATTCCTTGTAAGGACCGACAATGTCCATGTGAACCCCTACCCATGGAGAGTGAGTCCGCGGAAGCTCAGGACGATCAGCGAGCCCCGCATCAACGGCCGCTGAAACAGTGACCTTGCTCAGCGAGCACGTAGGGCACGAACGGACGAAGTCGCGACAGAAGGCGCGAAGAGCAGGGTAACTAACCAACTCTCGGAGGCGATCATGCAGAGCAGGACTCCCCTCGTGATGGTGAAGAGCCTGAGCGAGGACCGTAAGGGCCCGCTTGTCCGTAAGGATGAGGCGGCCATGGGCATCTCGGGGAGGGGCGGTAGACTGGTCACCAAGGAACGCAGGAAGGCAGTCCGTGGAGGACGCAGGTAAGTCAACAGGGCGAAGAATGCAGTATCGCGGGATGCGACTGAGCGGATCCGCGATGTTGGACGCACTGTCGACATGGCGAACAGTGATATCCAAGCGGAGAGCAGTGGCGGTATCGCGGAGAACCCGGAGACGGTTCTCGACTAGGGTGGCGTTGAGACCGCCAACTGCACGCCAGTGCTTTTGAAGATGACGAGTCACCCATGAAACAGCGCTGGAGTTGTCACAGCAGATGGTCAAGGGTAAGCGTGTGGTCCATGAAAGGGCACGAATGTACTTCTCAACGAGCTGGAGGCCTCGGACGAGGGCATCCAGCTCGGCAAGATTAATATGCCTACGGTCGCCTGGTTTTCGTAAATGGGTGCTGTCCTCCACCACAATGGGGCCGATCTTGAGGACTGATCCATAAGCATGTTGACTACTATCAGTAAACAGTAGCCAAGGGTCGGAAGGACAGTACTTCCAAGCTCCCGTAGCAGTATCGCCCGATTGAAACAAAGCAGCTTGCAGAGAGTTGCAAGCAGCTAGCTGGTAGTCGTCCAAGGGTGCATCCCACTGCGCGGACGACCCATCATGGCGGACACATGCTAGGCGTTTAAGTGCGGAGAATGCGGCACGCGGCCATCCCACGACGGGATGGTGCGCGACGTATTTCCCAGCCCACTGATGGACACCGCGACGGGTAAAGACTTCCAAGGAAGGAACCGGACCCCTACGATGCCACCGGCCGCTAGGGTCACACTGAAGCCCGAGGACACGACTAGAGAGGAGGGGTTCGGGCTCTTTGGTAGGGAAGCCGTTGGAAGCCAATAGATCGCGAACGTGCGTCAACAACTCGCGAGGCAACACGATATCATCAAGGTACTTATCAAGCCGATCGCGAAAGGGCTGGAGGACTCGGTCAAGACAAACCTCCAAGCACTTCGGCGAAATCGATAGCCCGAACGGAAGGCGAAGCATCCGGAACCCCTCCGGATGCTTCCACCGGAGGCGGAGCCCAAGCCAGTACGTTTGCTGGGGACAGATATGAATCTGTAAAAATGCTTTTTTCAGATCCACGAGGAATAAATCCTCGGGATTCCCAGGGAAGGCACGCCAGCGGCGGATGTGTTCAGGACAGGCAACAGGGCCAGACCGTAATTCGTTGGGCAGACTGCGGATGCGGTCATTCACCCATGACAGATCGATACAGGGCCGCACCGGGGTGCTGACCTTGTGCTCTTGAGGAACCAACACAAGGGGGCTCGTAGCCTGAAGAAGAGAGATCTCAGTCGGCTCGAGCCAGCCCAAAGTGATCCATTCCTCAAGAGCAGCCTGCCATTGGTCGACAAGACGAGGCGCGAATTTCTCCCGGACATTGTAGTCGGGTATCATGATGTGACGAGAAGGCACGCCATCGAGCCACTTCCATTCAACTTCCCAATAAGCGGGAGTGGCTCCCGACAAAGGAGAATGTTGGCGAAGGATGAAATCGCCTGTCTCTACCACGTCAGTGATGACATGAGACCCACGGACAGTCCCGATGTCGAGGGATGCGGTGGTGGTAGAACAATCAAACCCATCGCAGACCTGAATCCCTACTGAAACAGGCAGGGCAGGAGCCGAAGAGAAGCAAATGGGAGGAGATGGGGAGGTCAGGGATGGGGTACTACGCGGTCCGAAAGAGTAGCAAGGCCATCCATCGGCGATGAAAGAGACTACAAGGCCACCTTGCGCCCGGATAAAATCAAGGCCGAGCAGGCCACTAAGGTGGAGGCCGGAAACCGAGGGAAAGGATGCAGCGATTCCCCATCGCGTGAGTGTAACTCCAAGGACGTCTAATTGACCCGCGCAAAGCTGAACAGGAAGCTTGCCGGGAATGCCTTGAAGGTTGGAAAAACTGTGATCGACAGGATCAGCTGAAGCTCGCGTAAGCGCCGTGGCGGTAGACGCGTCGAAAGTGCTCAGGGAGCACCCGGAGTCTAAAAGGAAAAGACGATCGCACACGTCTTCCAAAATAACCAACGAGCTCACCTTGGATGGACGGTTGGTTCTAGGGCAGACATTGGCCTTGTGGCCACGTTCCCCGCAGCGATAACAGGTGACGACAGCAGCAGAGCCGCCGTTGTCCCCTTGCAGCACAGACTGCAACAAAGACACCAGCTGATTCGCAGCAGAGGTGCCGCCGGGACGACCTTTACCGCGGCCTTTGCCCTTGCCGGCCGAAGAAAATCCGCGGCGGCTCGAACCACCAGAACGTCCGTAAGGGGTAGAGCGGTGCGAAGAATGATGAGAAGAGGAAGAGGATTGAGCGATCATGCCCAATTCGACGGTATCGTCATGCTCATCCTCAAAGAGGGGACGGCAAATCTCAACACTCTCGACCATAGTGACACGACCGTCAGGATGATGAGAGGAGACTTGAGCATAAGCATGCTTGACCTGAGCAGTCTTCGGAAGAGCTCCCCAAAAAATGCTGGCCGCAACGCAGTCCCTATCCCGAGGGGAAAGGAACGGCCAGGCTAACTCAGACCACTCAGCGATACGACTCGCGAGGTCATCAATGTGAGTAGTGCCAACCTCGAACTGCACAGTACGGAGCTTGTGAACAGCTTGGTTAGGGGTGAGCCCGTAGGCTTTACCCAACGCCGACCAAATCTCGGTGACTGCTTCACGAGGAGTGGGAGGGAGGACATGGTAGTCGACAATGCGGGCGGCGCTGCCAGTTAGGAAAGCGCGCAACTTATTCAGAGTGGTAGGCCAAGTCCATCGTTTGACTGTGGCAAGGGCGGTAAATCTCCGCTTCCACTCTGTGAGACTGATGCCAGTCTTGCTACCGCTGAAGCGTTCCAGTTGTAAGGCTTTGTCGGAGTTGTCGCGCTCGGCAACAACACCCTCCGCAGCGCCAACAACCTGTGGGGCACCACCCTCAGCAGCGGCAGCATCCAGGGGCGCGGCCCCAGGGGCCTGCGCCGCGGCATCGCCGACCTGGCCAGCTGCAACGCCCTCAGCAGCCTGATGCTGGTCACGAGGTTGGGCATCGTCCACAACCGCGTCGTCCTCACCAGCCATAAAGGCATAGTCAACCTGGGGTCTGGGCACCATATCGTCGGCATCTCCGACATTCCCGAGATCCCCGATTGACGAACGTGACATGGGTGAGATGAATGTCAGAATCCCGCAATGAGCAAGACTATGGGGGCTAGCCTCGGAGGGTGACGTGACGTGGTTCACGTCACGAAGAGACAAAACGGAGCGCTCGCCAACTCGCGCAAGCGACATCTACCCTGCGAATGACTACAGTTATTACTTTCTCTCATTTTATCCACCCACCTACAAATGATGCAATCCGTTGTGTTACCCAGTGGCGGTGTGCTAGGGGCGGCGGGGTCCTATCCCGCGGGCGCTTCGGTCGGTCCGGCTACAAATGGCTCCGATACCGGGACCACAAGTGGTGAGCCCCCGGGAGTAGTAGCGGCCCGCCAAGCCCTAGCAACATACTTCAACCTGAACCGCCCAGAATTAATGCATTACATTACCGACAAGGACATCGATGATCATGCTGAGAAGAATGGTATCGACCTTGAGGCCAAGGCGGTAGCCAAGCAGGCGTTGGACACCCTAAGGTTGGGGCGGGGCGCTCAGGGGGGCTTGATCGGGCCCCAGGGAGGGCCGCCGGACCCCGGGCATCAGCAAGATGCGGTCAGGGTCGGACAACGCCAGGGTGAACCACTGTCCAAATTTGGACATTGTCCATCTGCAATTTTGCCGCAATTTGCGGCAAGAAAAATAATAGGCGAAAAATAGGAAAAATGCGAAAAATGCCTAAAAATGCCTAAAATTTGAGCCTCGAGCGTACACAAGTGGACCGGGTGCCTACGAGTCATCACCTTCGCCCGTTTGCGTCATTGACAGTTATATCGACGATGGTAATAGCGCTGTACACTTGTTTTCCTCGCGGCAGGCCTTGCGATGCGATCCGATGCAAATTGCCATCGATCAGACGGGCGCGCGCTGAGTTCATGCGCTGCTCGACGAGTACGATGCGGCGCATATGATTCGGAAGTTGTTTATGCGGGCCACGCGTGCTCGTGATGCCCCACGATAAGCGTAGCGTTGCCTGCTCCTTCCGTGATCACCTGCTTCGCCCTAGAAGCACTCGGGTCGCCTCGGTCGCCTCGACAGAGGCGACAGGGAAATTTTTCGTATTTTACGGTTATTTTGCGCATTTTGCGAGTATTTTGCACAAATTTCTTGCGGAAAATTATATTTTTATTTTGCAGGACATTGGTGCACCCTGGACAACGCGCTCCCCATCTAAGGACGGAGGGAGGGTGGCATCCGCCACGCTTGGTCCAGCGCATCGATATCGGCACTTACCCACAGCGCGCGGGGGCGCTGGGGGCGTCCAGCCTTTATAGTGATGGCGGGACGTTGTTGGACCAGGTCTTGGAGGAGGCAGCGACAAGGGCCCCGAGTGTACCTGCTCCCAGGGTCCGTATGAACAAGGAAGGCCTTACCAAGATCGACATCCCAAATCAAGGAAGGCGCTTCCAGGGTAGAGGGAGCCTCGATTACCCCGTCAGTGAGTTTCTACAGGACTTCGCCATGACAGCAAAGTTCCATGATCTTTGCGAGGAGAGTATGTGGTCTCTTTTACTTCTATGGCTGTCCCCAGCTGTTGGGAGTGAGCTGATGAGCTACATGGCACTGACGGGCGCCGCAGTGGACTCGGCCGCCAAGCGACTATCCCTAGCCCAAGAATACCTCCTTCGAGAGTTTGCCTGCACTGATGATCCCGACCTCTTCAGGCGACACCTGAAGCCAAGCAGGAGAGGACCGAGAACATCGGTAGCTACGTGACGAGACTGTCATCTATGAATGCATCGGCCAGGGCTATCGGCGCCGGAGTCACGATGAGCGAGATGCGGGATGTCTTCGTGTGTGGCCTCCTACCACCATATCAACGTATGGCAAAGGGCGCCTTCTCACACCTGAGGGACATCAACGACCTGGCGAACGCGTTGTCTAGCTACGAGATAGAGAATGCTCCTACGGTCGGCAGCGTGGTCAAGGACGTGAAGGACAACGTCAAATCGGTCGCAGATGAGAATTCCGGTGAGACCGAGGCGGCGGTGCAGAAAGAGAGCCCATCCCTGCAGGACGAGCTCAAGGCTATGCGAGCACAGGTTGATGAAGTCCTCCACGACGTCAGAAGGGTAGCTCAGAACCCGCGGAGGGGGCCAGTGGTATGTTTCCAGTGCGGTAAGGTCGGGCATTTCAAGCGAGACTGCCCTGAACGAGCCCGCCCTGGAGAGATGAAGCCGGTGAACGACGCCGAGTCCAAGCCGAAGCAACCATCTCCAGACACCACCTCTCGGTTGGATGATGTAGAGGACGACAGTGATAATCTCTGCACGGTTCTGCCGGACCAGGGGTTGTTGTCGGTGGGTATCGGGCGACCGGGGGAAGCTGACTCCGCGGTCGACGTGCAGGCACTACTGGATACCGGGGCAACCCGGGAAGGCTACCTGGACGAGAGCGTATATCGGAAACTGCTGGATATCGGCACCATTAAGGACGAGGACATGCGTCAGTGCGGAGGCGTGGAGTTCGGCAACGGCGAAAGGGTGGCAGCGCTAGGCATGGTTCGACTTGGGGTTTTCGGACCCCAGGGCGAAATTGCCGTGGGATGGTTCAAGATCATGCCGTCGCTGAAGCCTACGGTCATACTCGGGGAGAAGCTTATCATGTCCTCGAATGGGTTGAAAAACATGCTATGGGCCCGATATTCCCTACCCAATTCGAACCGCCTAACCGACGGCCACCCAGAAGTGGTATTGGCTCTGACGCCCATTGCGGCCGACCCTGAAGAGTTTCTAGACGTGTGCGTCGAAATCGCCCCTTCGGGTAGGTATCGTATCGGATGTCGAGCACTGGAGAGGGCGGCCGTCATGCCCTTTTCGGACCCACCACGGCGACGATCTCGATTTCAAGGAGAGCTCATTCATAGGCGATGCTGCATCCAAGAGGCGGAAGGGAAGCTCCGGAGGATAGGCCCGGCCCTAGCCAGATGCATTTCGGAGGTGGTTCTCGTGGATAAGCGGAAGCCCGAAGACCGCCAGGGGCCTACCAAGCGGGTGGAGGACATGAGCGATGACGAGGTGCGCAAGTCTTGGAGAGTGACGGCGGATAACAGACGCCTCAACAGTCTGAAGCTCTGTCGGATATCGGAAAGCGGGGAACAGCTGGTGTGGGCTGCCGACGCCGAGGTTGGTGACAACGCAAAGAGGGCGCACGTCATCAGCCAACACCAGCGCACCGCGCTGAGCATCCTCCAGGGCTGGCCGGCGAACTGTCGGGAGTACTGGGCTTGTGTTGACATATCGGAGGGGTTCACCCAGATCGAACTCCCGAAGGACCTACAGAGCATCTTCTGCATTCGAAGCTACGACGAGCAGGGCAACGAATGTATATGGGCCTCTACCCGACTGAGCATGGGTTGGAAAATGAGTCCTCTGTTTTTCCAGAAGGCCATCTCTACCTTGGTATCTGAGGCTAGAGCGAGGGTCCCTAATGAGCCCATCTATATCAGCCACTTCCAGGATGATATAATAGTTGGTGCCGCGACTGTGGAGCTCCTCAAGAAGGGCCTGAAGGTACTTGAAGACGTGTGTCGGGAGCGCATGCTCCCGATCAACGCCGACAAGTGCGAGCAAGGGGATACAGTGCGCTTTTGCGGACTGCGTGTGAGGGGCTGCAGGGTGCAACCGGAGGGTAAGCACGCCCTGACCAAGGAGCTGGTACGAGATGCAGTCGAGCAGTTCGACAAGCTGCCCGTCGGTCAACGAGCCTCGTGGATCCGATCATGGGCGGGCAGGTTCGAGTGGGTGCGTAGATTTCTACCACCCTATCTCCAGGCGACACTCGCCAGGCTACATCGAGCTGACCCAGAGGGACTCGAGGCCGCGGAGCTACTCCGAGAGCTAGGTGAAGAATACTTCCAAGCGGCTGGTCCACTGTTCGTCATGTCGGGAGGAGGGCAGATGAAGATCATGGCAAGTATCGTCGCCGCCGACGCCAACAAAGCGGGCTGGGGAGGAGCGCTGTACTACCTGATGTCCGTTCCGAAGCATGAGGCCGACAGCTTCCCCGATCTACCGGAAATGGAGAACCTCATCAATGCCGCGGTGGAGTCGGACTTACCCTTGAACCCGCGGACTGATGAAGGGTACCGGTTGGTCCCAGTCTGCTACGACGGCGGGGCATTCAGCAAGCAAGACCAAGATAGGAGCAGCACCTTTCGGGAGCGCAAAGCGCAGCTTTTGGCGGTCTCGAGGTTTATGCCTATGTTGACAGCGCCCTGTATTGTGGCGAGCGACAACAAGAATTGCAAGGCGCACTGGCACACCGTCGATGATCACGTCGAGAGAGAAGGAGACTACCGTATGTGGCTTGCCTTCCAAAGGACAGTTGCCTCAACGATCTGGGTGCCTCGAGAGACGATGAGGCTGGTCGACGCCATTGCCAGGATATGTGAAGACGACTTGGTCGATGACACGCCCGACGGCTTTCATGTAGAAGCGTCGTCGGACAGCGTTAAGTGCCTACTCACGGAGGCAGGAACAGGAGATCAACGAGCCGACGGTACCGACCATCTCTCCGTTACTACCGAGGCCAATCTGGACCTCAAGGACGCGTGGATGCACCACGTAGGCATGAGTGACGCAGAGATCCTCCGGAAGCAAGAAGAATGTGAGGAGTGCGGCTCGGTCAAGAAGAAGCTGGCGGAGAGGCGTACCATACGGGGAGGCCCTTTCGTTGTCGACGCGAGTGGCATATTGGTCAAGCGAGCTTGCTACGACGCCGCTGGTTACCCACTCGATAGGCTTTTTGTGCCGATGAGCTTGCGAGAAGAGGTGGCTCGGAACGCTCATGAGGCCAACGGTCTGCACCTCTCCGGAAAGGAGCTCGCGAGGACGATGGGAGCATGGGCATACTGGCCGAAGATGAAGAAGTTGACGACGGCGATAGCGAGGAGCTGTCCGACGTGTCAGCTGGTTGAGCGAGATGGGCGTGAGAGGCCACCACCAGGCACGAGATTACCACCTAAGTTCCCAGAAGCATGGCAGGCAGTGGGAGTCGATGTGCTGTACCTCGGCGATGCGGGCGAGAAGGCGCTGTCGTGTGTGTGCTACTATTCCTCCTTTCTAGAGCTGATACCTCTGGAGTCCGAGGATGCTGAGAGCGTGGTGGAGGCCATGGCTTACTGCTTCGCACGACATGGCTACCCCGACCACGTCTCGAGCGACAACGCTTCCTACTTCGCGGGGCAGCGCGTCCAAGACTGGGCGGCACGCTGCGGGATTACGTGGTCCTTCTCAAACCCGAACCATCCCCAATGTGGGGGGTGGTGGGAACGCAAGCATCGAGATGCCTGCAGGGCACTCCGCAAAATTCTTGCGGCAAGCTCAGGAAGGTGGTATGACCGGGTGGTACTGGCGTCGGCCCTTTGGGTGGTCAACAACACCGAGATCGGGTCCTCAGGGGTGACTGCGCAGCAGCTTATGAACGGCCGCATCGCGTACATGCCCGCTATGAAGCACCCTTCCAGAGTAACCGACAAGTCGGTGACCCCCGAGTCCTCGGTAGATATCCAAGCCGCGGCAGCCGAGACGGACCGGGCCAGGGGGCGTCTGGTCAGGGAGTTCCTCAGCGATTGGCTGGCAGCTCGCGAGGCGCACGAGCCGGTCGTTGACTTCGTCTCGGATCTGAACCCTGGGGAGCGAGTTCTGGTGTATACGGCGAGACCGACCAAGCTTCTACCGTGTTGGAGGGGTCCCTTCGTGGTGGAGAGTGTCAAAGGCCGGAGTTGCATGGTCCTCACAGATAGGGGTATCGAGAGGCACTGGCTCGGTAACATTAAGCGCTATGAGGACTTCGAAGAGGCCCTGGAGAAAAGGTCGGCAGGGGCCCCCAGACCTAAGCGTCGGGCGGCAGAACTGTCCCAGGAGCTCACCCAGCAAATTCTGAGAGATGAAGCTTTGGGCGAGCTCAAGTTCGAGAAGAAGCGGAAGTTGCCGCCAGGCTTCGCCAGCGCCCAGGCCGGGATCGGCCGAAGCAAGAGGCAACGGGCCTAAGAAGACAATTCATGGGGTCGAGTATCCTGCGTATACATGGTCCCACTATCCTCATCATATATCGTAGGTATTGCATTGTAATGAGTAATGTAGAATATCGTATGAGTATTGTTATTGCACTGCTAATTATTGATATGGTAGATGATATTGCAAGTACTGCTCTATAGCTAGCGTGGCGTAACCGTGTCTGGTTGTATGTACTGTAGGCGGCTAGTAGCCACGAGCCGCATCGATGTTAGTTTCACTCGTATTTCCACCGGCTTATACGCTGGACCCAACCTACCTTTAGGAGGGGATGAGTGTGGTGGAATCGTGGCCCTAGTGTCCAGATCAGTGTTCTCAAGACCAGAGGGCCTTGGCACGTTTGTATCTGCGTGCGTCTGTATCTGCGTACGGGTGTGTCTACCCTGCGAACGACTACAGTTATTACTTTTCTCATTTTATCCACCCACCTACAAATGATGCAATCCGTTGTGTTACCCAGTGGCGGTGTGCTAGGGGCGGCGGGGTCCTATCCCGCGGGCGCTTCGGTCGGTCCGGCTACATAGTAGCCGCGCTAATGTGCTTCGGTGACACAGCTGAGCGCTTCTCATCGCCTTTAGAGCTCATGTACCTTGCCAATTATACGTCATCAGAGAGATTTACCGCTTGTAAAGGTACCTGCAGTTTCAACTGCTCACAGGAGAATGGCCGTTCGAGGACTTCGAGGAGCCGATGCTGCAGCGAACTACAGCGATGAGCCTGTGGATGACAACGTACCTGCTCATCTTTCGTCCAACGGCCAGTCTCCTATTTTGGTCGCCGAACTTGATGAGCCGAGTGCGCATGCTTAGGTATGGCCTCGTCGTGTTTTTCACGCTCATCAACTTCTTCATCGCTATCATATCCCGCGCTTTCGGGGAAGCTCAAGGGGAGCTTGAGCACTTTCCGGTGGCGCAGCAGTTCATAACGGTGGGTGATGCATAGACCAAAGGAATCAGTGATAAATGAATTCTCAGGACGTCTTTCATCTTATTCTCACATCGGCTACGTCCTGGCTGGGCTTGAAGAGGACGTTTTCCTACGATTACGGAGGCGCTCATTACAGGCAGGAAGACCCCACTTTTCATTTGGAAAGGCTTCAGGACGAACTCATAGTTACACACCTAAGGGTGCCAAATGGCCAAGTCGCGCCCGAGTGATCAGAGCACTTGACGGCATAGTGCAGCGGACCGAGAGTCATGGCGGATTGCGAGGGGGCGATAACATCGTCTTAGAGCAGCATCAAGATGATGAGGTGCTTCTTGCGTGGGATTCTGGCGAGATCCGCGTACCACTTAGGGGCATCAGCAACTCGAGGCTGTCAATGTGAACTGGGAACGACGGGCTCATGTTGACCTCATCCCACAGCATGACAGACTGCATATGGAGTCGATGACTGTCAGCGTAAGCTTGGCACCGGTACGGTCACCGGTGTACCCGCGCAATCGTACACTACAGCGACGGGAGAGGTGAATTGCCAATGGCTGCTCGCCCTGATCAGGCAAGAGAGATAATCAACCAGATTCGAGAGAAACGATACATCCGTGGCTTCGACGATGACGGCATGCAGGACATGTTCATGCACTACATGAAACTCTACGGTCGCCAACCGCACCAGTTCCTCCATCGGGACTTCCAGCTGCCTGAGAGGGACCCGATATTCGACCTGCATACGGTGGTGCAGGCCTTCAGCAAGAGCATCGATACCACACTCACCGTGGGCTTCCGTCGGACCATAGCTCTCTTGAAGGATTTGAGACAATCCGAGCTCGACTGCGTTTCGAAAGCGAGAGAGATGGAACAACTATTACCGGCGATGGAGACGGCGAGATGCGCCAGCGAGCAGCTCGAGCGAAAGGTCTTTGGCCGCCCTCTCAGGGATGACGAGGATGCGGCTGAGCTACTAGCCCAGCGTAGGAGCCGCCTTCGGGACATGACCAATCGCCTCAATGCTCACGTCATGAGCACTGCGAGTATGCTCGATCAGTATTTGCCTCCGCCGGACTGGCGTCAACGCCTTGCGACACAGGGCAAGACGGTCTCGGGCGGAGGTAGGGGGGATGCAGTGATGCAGAAGCGACGCGCCGAGGAACAGAAGAAACGGCAGTTGGAAGCACTCATTGCATACCGAGCTCGCAAGGCCCCTCCCAAGGCGCCATCCATGGCGATGAATCCGGACGCAGGGCAGCAAGGGCTTAGTAGTGCTGTCCAGATCGCGGGGGCGAAGTCCAGACCAGTCGTGAAGGGTGCTAAGTTGAAAGCTCTTCCGTACAAGAAGGCGTCTCCCAGCGAGATACGCAGAATGCTAGAAGAAGCGAAGCGTAACCGACAACGTTGATCCTAACACTCCTCGCTGGTTCCCACTCGTCCTGATCCCAAGTCGTGCCAGTTTCATTCTCTATAGCAGTTTCAGGGGTTGCGTTCCGTCATGAGGATGTCGGTGTAACAACAATGGTCGGTACCGTTCAGACTCAACCCTGGTGCACATCTTCGCCCGGCGTGTGAGATTTCCCTGTCGTTTGTGCGGGACAAGTACACCGACAACAAGCCGCTTCAGTATTAACTATGCTACCTAGTCTGCCGCTGTCACCACAATCGGTGTTCTGCCACTCCTGCGGATCTCGAAGTGAGATGCCCGAAATCATTGAGGTGAGGGCACCACTGCCGTCGGGCTCGATGACGGGTTTCTGCAGGCACCAGAGTTAGTCATTTGCCCAGCTTGCGAATCCACTCAGACGGAGCTCTCGCCCTACCTACCAGGTACGGGCGAGGCTAGTCGATTTCCGACTACCCTACTAATGGTCCATGTTGACAGATACGTACATTACACGACGGCATTCCCGTGACGAGACTGATAACACAGCGGCGTCCAGAGTATAAATGCGAAGCGAATGATGCTGTCAGACTCTCTTTTCAATCAGGGACGACTTCTCCGACGGCCTTCGCTCATCGAGAGCGAGGAGCATCAAGCCGCGGTCATTGGTTTAGTCAGACTGTGAGTGATTCCTCAAGAAGTTAGAGAAGGACATCTCCCGTCAGATATGAACGAGGGCAAATTCCCGACGCCCGTTTCATCGAGCTCTTGGCTGAGTTTTCTCGCGAGCCTGATGGAGCTTCGCCACTTGAGAACGCCGTAGCTCAGGTGAGCTTGGGACTTCATGCGCGCCTTTTGCAACTCGTCCGTGACAGCGCTCCACCTCCTCCGCTGGGATGGTCCGCTATTGGCGTTCTGACAGCCTCGGCCTCGACGATACGCCAGTCTGCGAAGCTCTGATCGAACGACTTGATGAGATTAGTCGGGTTGGGTAAAGGTTGTCCAGCGTATTCCCTTGAACCACCTCGTTCCTCCCTTCAGATTCTGCACGATTTGCTCGGAGAACATCGATGAAGGCGACACCGTGAGGCCCGC
The DNA here is from genome assembly GCA_013115135.1 of Perkinsus olseni. NCBI lineage: Eukaryota > Perkinsozoa > Perkinsida > Perkinsidae > Perkinsus > Perkinsus olseni. Next base: position 122,107 of record JABANP010000100.1, on the reverse strand, counting down.
CTCTTGCGCTCCTGTTCAAGGAGTTCGCTTGCTTGCAGGGGATAGAGCTGACGAGCGGCTGCGGACACTACTTCCACTCATGCTGTATCAAGCACTGGTTCACAAAGAGGAACACCTGTCCAACTTGCCGACATGAGTAGAGCAACCTCTGAGCTGCAACGACACTTTCATTCTCACGGTCACTTACAGGTATCCAACAGATGGTGTCGAATTTCTGAGGTCTATCGGCGATCACGAGGAAGCGTATGAACTCGCTGTACAGGGCCTTCTGCAGCGGCAACAAGCGCTCAAAGAAGCCCTTGAAGTCTTGAGGTATGTTCACGAGATGACTACATAGTCAGCAGTGTAACGATTTTACTCCACTGAGATACGTACATCGGGAGCTGGCCACGGCCACTCGCAGATCGTCTTTGACATCGTGGAGCACCGAACTGGACTACTTCGTGGGTTGAGTCATCTTGCGACCGGAGAACTCGCTACCCGTTTTCGTTTTACTTAGAACCCAATCAATAACTATCAACATTCTGATCAACTAAGTGATGATGAACAGTAGGTCACATGATGGTGTTGAACTTTTAGCCTCGTTCTCCCAGCAGGTCATCGGTATCCAACTCTAGTAGCATACCGTATCGCTCTGGAGACTCCATTTCGGACTGCGAGTCCCGCAGAGCGCGGAGTTATCCAGCTTCGCCCAGGACCATGAATGTGAGTGCCATTACGAATCACTCCTTCGGGAGGCCTTCTCTGTAGCGCTACGCTGTTCAACAGCGGCAAGGAGCCTTCCGGTGGGGCGTGTCTTCTGGTCCCACCTGGATCAACTCTCACTATCCACACTCTTCGTCCCCCGAGGGATCGGAACTGACACGCACTCACAGGCGAGCATGTTCGACTGGTAGGGGTCTATTTCCTGGCTTCAGTTGGCAGTCATCACTCCTCAGGTGACCGTCTGGACCGAAGCCGAGACAATATAATGCAATACACTGTAGACTCCCTGTCGCTGCAGAGGCTTCCCTCTGATGATAGCAGGAGGAAAATATAAGTTATTCAATCAACCCTTCGTCTGTTCTTTGTTAACTCTTTTATTGAGCTTAAATAGAAGACAAACCTAATCCGCTCTTGTGTTCGAGTTTCGCCCTAGCCTCACACACCAGGGAATACTGCTGCAAGTACTATGGCAGCTTCTTTATATAGATACTGAGTGACTGCCTTCTTCCGCGAGGTCCAGGGCTGTTCACTCCCCTTTCGAACTCTGCCTCTAACATGCCGGCAGTCAACTGAACGATTCCTTGCGGGATTCCTTCTGGGCTGGTCGCGCGTTGTGAGAACAACCTCCACGATGACTCGGCAACAACCAAACACCACATAAGAGGCAATAAACAATATTATTCGATCAATAACTACCGCAACCAGTAGTCAGTTATCGACGTTCGTACCAGCTTCGTCCACGCTCGTGATGGTGATCATGATGGCGACGATCGCGGGAGCCTTCACGTGGCCGTGAGCCGTCTCCGTGGCGTCCATGGCGCCCCGTACTCCCTGAGCGAGACCTTCGTCTGGATCTCTCGCGTCGCCGTGATCGCTCTCTTGATCGATCACGCTTGGAGCCTGACGATGCACGTCTCTTAACGCTCGCCTTGCCTGGAGGCTGCTGCTGAGGCTCCCTCTTGGCAGGCGCTGGTCGCAGGACAACAGCACGCTCCGTCTTACCCTCCGGCTGTGCATTGAGGGCCTCGGTCGGCTGCTCCTCATCTAACGTCACCGGAGAGGCCGCAGCAGAGCTGACTGAAGGCTGAGGAGTGGCGAGCTGCTTCTCGGGTTTGGGCGGGTAGAGGGAGAAATACGTCAATTCATCCGCGCCCCTCCGGAGCCGTAAGACTTCGCTAACGAAAAGCTCCAGCTGACTCTGAGACACCCCAAGTGCCTCCCACCAGGTGGTGTCGGCCAGACCGCTCTCGTCAGGCCGCTCGGCATCGGCCATGAACATCGCCCCAGCAACGAGTGCTTCTGGCGGTAGAAAGCAGATCATTGGAGACCGATGGGCATCAGTGAGAATTGGGCACGCGCGTCGAGCTACGCTCTTGGCCACGCCATGGCCGCACACGCCGAAAACACTTTGAACCAACGGCACCAGCATGGAGTGAGCGGACGGGAAGAGTAACTGTCCGATCTCGAAACCGAGCTCTCGGAGGATATGACGCTCTGCTCTCATCACCTCCGTCTTCATCTGCTTGTACTCATCACTAGTCAAGTCGATTGCTTCAACCAACTCCCATGGTCTGCCATCGGGCCGGGGCTCGACCTCACGCAAGTACAAGAGTTGGAACACTTGCACCACCTTCCACATAGCCCTGGGGGTCTCCTCGTACTTGCAGCCGAGGAAGGTCGCTGCGCATGACACGATTCGAGCGTTGAAGGCAGTGAAGCCTTTGCGGAAGTAGAAGCGTTGGATGATGACAGCGGCGGCCAGGGGCACCTTCAATGGGAGCTTGAGTAAGACTGAGGCCCGGTAGGACAGGTCGACAGCATACTCCCGCATGAGGAGAGGGATCGACTGGACAGGGATGCTCCGGGGTAGACGAGGGGAGCAGAGGGACGGACATCAGAGAAGCCCAGGGGGTTGAGAGCTGAGAACAAGAACTCAGATGATTGAATGTCTACTATAACACAAGGCGATGGACGGAGGACAACAGGAAGAACTTAGCCAACTTTGCGCCTGAGCACTAGATTGTCGCTCTGCAGGCGACTCACTGGGAGTGTCCGCAACAGGTTCATAGTATCCCTGACGAAAGCACAGCCTTACATTCGACGGAGAGGTATGGCAGACTCGCCTGGCTGGGATCTGATTTGCACACCAGTAGGGTGTAGTAGCGCTCCAGCTCATCCGGATCAACCTGCTGCTTCCTTGCGAGCAGACCAATCACGTCCGTGAGCGGCATCTGGAAGGACAGGAGCCTGCAGGATAATTTCACGGAGGAATCTTGCTCACCTGGTCATCGACAAGCAAATTCGTCTTGGTTATTTTCCGAGGACTGTCGCTCCCCTCTGAGTCCATGAGCTCTGGTGGTGCTAGCTCAGCAGAAGGATCGTCAAGTATCCGTATAATGAGGGTCTAGGCCACGGCTGATGTGGTATTTCCAGCTCACCGTGACTTGCTTACCCGCTGCTGTGCTACGTGAGGTCGTCCTGCCGGGGCTTGTGATGATATGCCACTGGTGCTGGCCCGAGCCGCAGAGCTCCGAGCGATCGACCGATGCGCGACCGAGCTCTCCGTAGATTGGCCTTCTCTGCTGCCGTGCGTGTCCGTCATCGACCCGCTCTCGCTCTCTGAGTTCGACAACTCAGAGCGGAGCGTGGGCAGTGGCAGACTCACCCTCCGCGTCGCTATCGTCGCTCTCTTCACCCCAGTCGGAGTAGCAGAGGCAAAGCTCTCTAGCGTTCAGGGCTCCTACGGCACGGTAACTATCGAGTGCCGGCAAATCCATATCCGGTTCTATCACAGCGCGACCTGGGGCGGAACAGAAATCTACAGGAAACACTTTCGGTGGTACGTAGTACTGCCAGTATCGGTGGCGGCCTCGTCGTCGTCCAGCCACCGGAGATGGTAGGAATGCTCGAGGGGTCTGAGCGAGCCGCAATAGCAACGAGCAATGTTCTACTCTTCGTGAGCGACTACTATAGCTGACGGTATACGGAGAATCCCATTGCAATCTATTATACCATAACTATTCAGTAGGAATGTCCTCCACAGAGTTTGCGAGGCACATAGGGTGGAGCCTTCTATTACAGGTCCCATGGGTGTTGTCGTGAACAACAAACGATGAACGCCTCTTACTTCAGTCCAAACTCGTCTGTGTGTTCATTAAGGATGAGGGTCTCCAACTCCTCAACTTTGGTATCGAGAGGAACCCGCATCTGACGGTAGAGGAGTATGGCGGCGAAGTCGTCGGTGAGCTACTACGCACCTTACAAACGCGTTTAGGGTCAAACGGCGGTACGTAGACGTCGATCTCCACGGTGTCCCGGCCTCCACCCATCTGATGGGGGAGTGCTGATATCTCACGGCTGGAGGGGTAGTACCAGAGCGCTGGTAGTAGGGGAAATATCGCCACCTAGGCCGAGCATTCCTGCGTCCACTCCGATGGCGCCACTGCCGAGTCGCTCAATCCTGAGGGTATCTCGACGGCTAGAGCGGAAGAGGTCGAGTATTACTCTCTCATATGACGAGCTCTCCTCGCGGCATAGTGATCGACTCCGTCGAAGTCGTAAACCTCATCATCGCTACTTTCCGCTGGTTCCGGTATTCGACCTACAGCGTCATCAGATTGCAGACGCGGAGGTACACGGTGACGGCCTTACGGCGAAAGAGTGGGCGCTTGGGGAAGAGCGTCGCTGTCTCTCCGGGAGTAACTCTTGCTTTGAAAGGCACCACCTACCGAGACAGGCTGTCGCCGACGACCGTCGGACGGCACTAACCTGCGGCTGCTCGTTCTTGGATTCGGCTTGGATGAGCTCCATCTGGGGACCGATGTACTCACGATTCCGCTTCTGCATCCCAAGTGTCGCCATCGTCCTCGTGCGTGGCCTGAAGAAGTCCAGGTTTCCCAGGAGAGCCTAACGGGCTGAGGTCGTACAGCCCTGGGGAATCCAAGTCCTTTGCATGGCCGGCAGGCGCCTGAGGGTAGCAGAGACGCGATGGCCAAGACCGTCGACCGATCTGTCTTACTTGTGAACTAAACTTTCCCATACGGTCCACCAACATGTCAGTCTCATCATAGTATCTCTGTGCTTGCCGAGGCGAAAGGACTGACAGACAAATCAGTCCAACCAGCCTGTTGGCTAGGCCTCCCTCAGAAACGCTCCACGATTATGGCGTTGGATTTTCGTACTTTTCATAGATAATGAATACGAGCTTATCATATAGCTATAGATGTATCACAGTCACTGTTAGACAGTGTATGAGGGTGGACCTCCGCCAAGTTTCAAGACCCTCCAGGATCGACTTTGACGAGAAAGGAGTCCTTAAGGGAGCCGCCCGAGCCCAACAGAAGTATCGAGCAGTGTATTGGATATACTATGAAGGATGCTACACATGAGTTCCTCGTAGGTGTACATCTCCGCATCATCCAAAAGGTCATCCACTGCACTGTACCTGTTGGACAGTCGGGCGGTGAGCTCTGCCGAGGTTCGCTTACTTCGAGGTCCGGTCTATTGTGGGGTCATCATTGCCGTGACCGAGGCGAGAGCCTTTGAGACCATCTCGTGTGTCGAAGAGGAGCTGCAAGGTGTGAGCTGAGGTGAAATCCATTCCCTAGTAAAACATGAAAAATAACTAAACTGGCGGCTTCCGAGTGTTCACGACTACCGCTGTGCGATGCAGCTCGACGCAAGAGGGCGTCGCCTAATTGTAGTAGGAAATATTATTGATGATGGTGACGTTAATTCACGATGCGATAATGGCTAAAATTAAATGGTAACGACTTTTGTTCAAGAGAAAAACATGTCAATTCATCCGGAGCCGTAAAACTTCACCAACGAAGAGCTCCAGTTGAGTTTGAGACACCCCCAGTGCCTCCCACCAGGTGGTGTCGGCCAGACCGCTCTCGTCAGGCCGCTCGGCATCGGCCATGAACATCGCCCCGGCAACGAGTGCTTCTGCCGGTAGAAAGCAGATTATTGGAGACCGATGGGCATCAGTGAGGATTGGGCACGCTCGCCGAGCTACGCTCTTGGCCACGCCATGGCCGCACGCGCCGAAAACACTCTGAACCAACGGCACCAGCATGGAGTGAGCGGACGGGAAGAGTAACTGTCCGATCTCGAAACCGAGCTCTCGGAGGATATGACGCTCTGCTCTCATCACCTCCGTCTTCATCTGCTTGTACTCATCACTAGTCAAGTCGATTGCTTCAACCAACTCCCATGGTCTGCCATCGGGCCGGGGCTCGACCTCACGCAAGTACAAGAGTTGGAACACTTGCACCACCTTCCACATAGCCCTGGGGGTCTCCTCGTACTTGCAGCCGAGGAAGGTCGCTGCGCACGACACGATTCGAGCGTTGAAGGCAGTGAAGCCTTTGCGGAAGTAGAAACGTTGGATGATGACAGCGGCGGCCAGGGGCACCTTCAATGGGAGCTTGAGCAAGACTGAGGCCCGGTAGGACAGGTCGACAGCATACTCCCGCATGAGGAGAGGATCGACTGGACAGGGATGCTCCGGGGTAGACGAGGGAAGCAGAGGGACGGACATCAGAGGAGCCCAGGGGGTGGAGAGCTGAGAACAAAAACTCAGATGATTGAAGGTCTACTATAACACGAGGCGATGGACGGAGGACAACAGGAAGAGCTTAGCCAACTTTGCGCCTGAGAACTAGATTGTCGCTTTGCAGGCGACTCACTGGAGTGTCCGCAACAGGTTCATAGTGATACTATGAATAGCATCATACTAACATTGATGCATTGGACATATCATATCTACACATGAGTTCCTCGTAGGTGTACATCTCCGTACCACTGAGTAGGTCATCCACTGCACTGTACCTGTTGGACAGTCGGGCGGCGAGCTGTGGTGACTCAGCAGTGAGCCTCGAAGCCGAGGTCCCGTCTACTGTGGGGTCATCATTGCCGTGACCAAGGCGAGACCATTTCGTGTCTCGAAGAGGTGCTGAAGCGAAATTGGCTCCCTAGTAAAACATGAAAATGAATCAACTGGAGCCTTCTGAGTGATCACGACTACCGCCGAGCATTGCAGCTTAACGCAAGAGGGCGTCGCCTAATTGTAGTAGGTAATATTATTGATGATGGTGACGTAGACTAACGATGCGATAATGGTTCATATTGAATGGTGACGACGTTTGTTCGAGTGAGGGACAGAGAGTAGACTTAGTAAACTTGTAAATGGAACGGGGCGATCAGAAGTCACTCTCGCTGCTTGACGTTGATGGCGGAGCGATGAGCTTGAAGCGCTTGGCCGCACGCTCGGAAACAACAATGGTCTGAGATGAGAGAATGTATAGCGCTCGACTCCTGCACGCAACTTGCCTGTGACTGTGCATCGTTCTCGGAGTGTGGCCGCTTGCTTGTTGCCCGACTCCAGAGGCAGGCCGAAGGCTGAAGAGAAGGTACTAACTACCACAACTCCCACCCCGCTGTGGTGATGATGGGAACACACAGCATCAGAGGAGGTCGGCGGCGACTACGACTGCCTACCCCACAAGCCTGCATCATTCGTGTAACGTATTTAGCAGCTTCCTCAGATTGAGTCATCCCGGTGAACTGGTTCATAGCGGTTGTGGCACCTGGGTTCTGTATGGCGACACCTGACCATCGATGAGATCACGGAGAAGCATTCTAACGCAGGAAGATACAGAAGCCATCCGCCCTAGAGTGACGAGAGGAGCTGATCATACCGTGGTCTATCCGTAGACGGTTATGGATGGCCTCCTTCTCCCACAGAGTGATCTGGGTCACCACGTTAGCTGGTATGCCGTCGATGAACTTCTCGCCTCGTGCAGCACCAGTGTTGGCCGTGACTGAAGCAAGGCGGTCCATGGACGGCCCTCAGTGGTCACTACTGGACTCACCCATATTGTTAGCCGCAGATCTTCCTCCTTGTGAGCCCATATGAGAGGCTCGAGGGTCCACATGACTCTTCAGATAGGATATGATGTACTCCGATGTAACGCCCCTGATTCAAAAAAGTCAGCGGGAGGCAATAGAGTTTCCTTCCTCACCTCTGAGCGGCGGACTGGACGGAGGTCTGCGTCAGTGTGCCCAGAACACAACCAAAGTCATTGGGGTCGTACTCTCTGCCGTCACCAAGCTGCCGCTGTAGCTGGACGAAGGTGCCGAGGAGACGCAAATCCAGACTTGACCTGCGCGAGCAGGAACCATTCGCACCGACGTGGATGAACCCTCCTCTCACGTCGTGTAGGCTGTGACAGCAAAGTTGCTATCCACAAAGAGCCTGCATGACTTGTTGCTGATCGCAGAGTTATCATCCACGCCCATCTTCGACCGGCTGGCTTGCATGACGTAAATCGAACTGGACACCACCATCCTAGAGTCCGCGCTCGACCAGTGGCAACTCGTACTTCACCGATTCGCCTGAAAGCACCAACGATCGCCGCCGGACCGTGGAGTGGTAGGAGGGCAGGCAAAAGGCAGTTCCAACGTACCATATTGGCTGTGCAAGGATGCTACTTTCTTCAGCTCATCGTCGTAGGTCGCAGGGACGACTATACCCAGGTCGGCCAGCGTCTCCAGCAGTGTCGTGACAGCTTCCGTCGCTCCAGGCGTCGCCATGCCTGTATCAACCGTCGCTACGCGAAGGAGATGAGGATAGTGCGTGTTACACAGGGGGTTGACACGGACGAGCGTGCCAGGGAGCAGCCGCTCAGGCTCGTGCTTGATCGACCTGGTGAGCGCCACCACCGAGGCGGATCGGGAGCCAGGAGGGAATGTATGCCGTGCTGTCGTTCAATCATGTCAAAGGCCCGCCGTACCAGCTCCCAATACCTGGATAGTGAAAGCCTTGCATAGCGGAAAGACGGCGGCAACCTACTGGCTCGTCCTGGAGGCCAAAACGAATTGGAACAGCTGCCCGGTTGATGTACTGGAGCTGCTCATACCAACTATTCCGGACAAACCTGACTCGAGCTGAGGGACACAAGCCTGCCTCTGGTCACCTTACCTTGCCGGGCCCCTTCTGGCCGTAGGGAGGCATCCCCCACAGCAGCAGTCATACCGTCCACCATGGCCTCTAAGACGTACTCCCATCGAAGAGCGGCGTATTCATCCAAGCGGTTTATGACAGCGTCTGGGTGCACGCCATTGGCTGAAGCAGCACGAAAATGAAACGCAGCATAACGATCTCTTTCCGCGTACTGAGCCCCGCGGCATCATTGCCGACGACCTTTGCCTCGTCGAGCTTGGGCTCCTCCAAGACCTCCCAGGATGGTGACAACTGGTCTTCGCTCGTATTCTGCAGGACAATAGTAATGAGCCGGGATTGGCTGATGATGGGAAGCCAGGCTGTACTTTGAGGATGACCTCGTGAAGCCGCTGTCTGAAGTTGGAGCTCATTCGAAGATGCTGCCCCTTGGGATCCATCAACAGGATGTGCCTGAGAGGGAGGCACTGCCACTGCTGCTGCCGCTGCCCTAGCAAGGCAGGCCGCACTTACAGTTTAGTGAGCTGGGACAAGGCAGCACGATACTTGGAGTGGTCCGGATCGTGCAATGAGGATATCCAGTGCCGTATGACACCTTGCTGGATGGGCCGATGAACCAGAATCAAGCGGTTTATGAAGACCTGAGGGGCGAGTGGAAGGGACGGATACGCGCCACGGCGGAGTTCACCTTGCCAATGCCATTGAGCCGGGCATAGACATAAGCAACAACAGCAGGGTCCTTGTAGAGCTCCTCGAACAAGCTACCAAGCTGGTGGGAGTTACTACCCGGAACTACTGGAGCACCTAAGAATAGCAGTTTGCACGATAGATCCGTGGGAGACTAGCTCACCTGGGGGCCGTTGGTAAAGCGTAGCCAAGTGGATGAGGTACCCGAACAGGTCATTACCAAAGGAGCCGGACTTCCGAGTCCCCGATGGCGACGGCATCTGCGAGAGCACTGAACGGGTCAGGCTTGAAAGCCCTGGTAGTAGCGGAATCAACGCAAGAAGAGCTTGTTGCAGTGCGAAACATCGGATGTCATTTAAACTTGACAGCAACTCGATGGGCCTCCTCAACAGCCTCTTTGACGTATCTAAGTAGACCATGACCAGCCTTGGGGACGCCTGCCAAGGACAGTACCGGCAAGTAGCATGCCACTCTGGAGGGAGTTCGGGTCATCCAAGACTCCATCGCGTCCTTCTCAGCCAGCAACACCTGCATACGGTCGATCATATCCCGCACCAGCAGCGGCAGGCGGTACTTTAAGCACTCGGTCGCGCTTCTCAGCCTGCTGGGGCGAGATACCCGACGCCCAGAAGTGAGAAAGCAACTCCCTGACTCGCTCCAAAAGCTGGTCCAGTTCGACGTTCACCGAGCTGTCTGCCATACGGCGGTATCTGCTAAGACTCTGCACGGAAATCCAGATAGACGGCGTGCTCATCACAGTTTGCTGCCAGGGTTGGTCCGTGCGTTTATAGCACCATGGTCGACCCTGGACTGCCCTCCAGCAGTCATCACGTCGTTCTCCCAAATACGCACACCGGGGACAACCAGACCTGAACCCCGCAGGATTAGCTCAGTGTCACCATGCGCGCTGCTCACGCACCAGGACCACTGACTGAGCCTCCTGGCCCCAACGAGGTGGACCAGCTCCTTGGACAGCTCGATGGTCTCCTGGTCCACTTTAGTGAGGACTTCATGACTCGACAACACTGGCGGGGACATCCCTCTTTAGACAAGTCACGAACCCAGGCTATGCACCTAAGAATGCAGCCCTTCTCATCGCCCGCAGCTGTGGGTGCCTCGAGATCGTGATAGAAGCTACGAGGCCAACTCACGTTTCATCAGGAACCTCCACCTTGGCCTCATCGGGGAGATCCCGGAGGGGAGCCATTGGTGGCGTAGCGAGCCATGAGCCTGAAGATGATATCCCGGAGGAACCGCAGCCCCAACCGCGGACTTATTGATAGCCAGGGCTCGGGTGTCTCGGTCGTGGCCCTCCTCACGCAGGTCCTCCAACTCTGTGCTCTCGGAAGAGTCCAACGCTATCTTGCGTCGCTTCGCCACGGATTCCACATCTACTGAGGACGTCGGTTCTGCCCTGGGTAGAGTCCCTGAGTGGGCATGCATAATAGAGAGGAGCTGGGACGAGCCCTACCAGTAGCTTGAGCGCTCTGACTGTTGAACCGGTGGAGTAAACTCTGGAAGGTATCTAAGAAGCCTCCTCAGTGAGAACCTCTAAGCCAGGCTTTCCTCGACTAACCGTTGCTAGCGAAGGCATCGCTGGGGAGCGGTTGCATCTCAACACTGTGCTCAGCGTGACCTGTGCTGACCTCGGCCTGAGTTAGGTCAACCTGAGGACACAGCGAAGCGTGCCGGCTGGTAGACGGGGAACCTGGGTCTCACCTCTGGATTTACGATAGACTCTGCCGTCCACACATCAGGGCCGACCTCATCAGCAGCTGAAAATATCAATAATGCCTTCCTGTCTAGGCGGAGCGATGCAGCCGTATCGCCTACTTTTCTCCATAGCATCGAATAACGGGTCGTTAGGTATGTTCTTAGGCTTCTCCTTCCCTTGGGAGTTGTAATAATAACCAGACTGGAAGTACTTGGTCCAAAATTCCTTCTCGGTAAGGCTCGTCGGCACCAGGCGCTCATAAGCCGCTCGGACCTTTGGGTTCTGCTCGAACACTTCTCGTTGCTGCACAAAAACTCATCCCAACCGCCCAGCATCATCTTTCCAGAGGCCGCACCGTTTCTGGCGTTATATTGAAGACACCCTTATCGCCTTGCTGTGGGTTGGCTATCTGGGTCGGCAGGTTGATCGGGATGGGCAGGCTCGCGTGAATTCCCTGATCTGAGGGTAGGAGAGACGAGCACAGTAACACTAACAGCATGACCAGCGAACCCCAGTTCAGAGCCCAAGACCGTCGCAGACAAACCAAGGCTCGAGATGGAGGCGCTGGTGATGCAAGTATAAACTCAGAGGGGACTTGAGTTCACAACAAGCCTTATTGACATCGCGGAGCTGTGCCCAGATGCGGCCTACCATCATTCTTCATAGCTTGCTTATGAAGGTGTAGTTCCAGCCTATAACGGTCCCAGAACTCCTCGGCGGTCAGGCACTTCGATCGCGTCACTAGCCGCTCATACCTAACCGCAGCAGAAGTGAATAGATGTCGTTGAGTTGCATTTCCCGCGAGACTCACCTATCCTTCATCTCTCTGTTGCTCGCAAGGAACTCAGCCCTATCCTTGGCTGCCTGCTGCAGAGCCCGCTGCCGTCTTGCCTGCCTTTCCTCAGCGGCATCTCCTGCGTAACTACACCCCAGCCATATCCTTCTCGCCCATGTCCTTCGCCCTTACTTCTTGAGCAGGTCCAGGATGGCATGCTGATCATCCCAGGCCTGGGTTGGCGATGTGAACTCTATGACGCGCTCCCGGGAGTCCTCGCTCGCATGTTCCCTGTCGCCATGGCATCAACGTACATCCTAGTCCCTACCCCACGCCTACCGGTATGTCAGCTTGATGAGAGCCCTGTTTGACTTGGCAGGATTATGCTTGTTAGCGACGAAGCCCGCCACCAGGCTCAGCATCACGATCGTGGGCTCAGCCTGATTGTTGTTAGCCGCAGGATTGAAGACTAACGAAAAGGAAGAGGCAACTGGTGAACTAGAGCGACTAGCTCTACATTCGAATTCTATACGATAAGCAGATCGCCCTCGCAAAGCCAAGAGCAAATGGAGAGGAGGTGATTGTGAGTGGAAGCTCACCTAGTCGCTGTGTCGTGAAGTAGAGGTCCCATGGTTGCTTCTTGAACCTTACAGGCGACCTAGCCAGCACGCGCTCAGCAGTGGGGCGTCTCTCCACCCGCCGCTGCCATCCCATCAGCTGATAACGACGATGGTGACGATGGTGACGTGGACATAATCAGGGGCCCATGCGCGGGCACACAAGCAATCTGAAAAAGTACAGAGCCCACCGGACCCAGACAGTCGAACTCGAGGATGGGGAGCATAGAGTGAACACGTTAGAACCACCAACGCTATTATGTCAGAAAAGCTTCAGAGTGAATGGTCGGGGCCTCAATATGACAACAAATGTGCTAATTATGGTAATCGATACCTGGTCTAGACACCACCACTGACAGCCGATAGCAGTCCATCGGCAATAGGAGCTACCGTGACCTTGTGGGCCACCTGCGGGCTCCTCTCCGCCATGAGTGCTCGAAGGCGACTGTCTGGGTCCTGGGAAAGCTCCCCTACGAAACCGTCCTCGACCACTCGACCTCCTCGAGCTAGGACGATCGCTCTATCGCACATACGCAGGACGCTCGGGCGATGGCATGTCAAGATAACCTAGAGGGGTGACAGCAACAGATGATGACGATGCCGATCGGAGACACGGCAGCATCACGCACAGTTCCACAGGCTTTGAAGATCTCCTCCATGACCTTCTTTTGGGTGATCTCGTCGAGGGCGCTGGTGGCTTCATCCAGGACGGCCAACCGTGGACGAGTGAGGATGACCCGCGCTAGCTGCAAAGGATGGTCTACAGCTCAGAAGCGAACATGGCAGGCCCACCTCAACGCGCTGACGCTCTCCTCCGCTGAGCTCGGCTAGTTTGCCATCCAACCCTAGGGACTTGACCTCGAGGGTGTACTGCAACTGCGCCTTGGCCAGAGCGTCCAGCAACTCGTCATCAGGAGCTATTGGCGTCATGCCGAAACTGGAGGGCACCCGTGGAGAGCACAAGCAGCCGCTGGCAGCCAACCTCAATGCCTCTCGTATAGAGGCCCTGTCCGAGAGGGGGCTTTCCTGCATAACACACCCCACAAGCCCTGAACTTCTAAGGGCCTGGGGGTTCAGGGAACTGAGAGCCTTGCCCGATAAAAAGACCTGGAGAAGGTAGCAGTAGGGAGCCGTCAAAGGCACTCCTCTCACCTGCCCCTTATCCGGCTTGATAGCCTGCAGCAATACTTCGACCAGCGTCGTCTTCCCGGTACCGCTCTCGCCTACTATGGCCACCCTTTGCCCTGGAGGCACACAGAAGCTAACGTCACACAGGCCTGGAGAATCGGCAGAGTCTCCACGGAGATCTGAAGCGGGGCCTTGTGAGCCATGGGGAAGGGGCGATGGTGATGCGCCGTACCAGCATCAGCAGGCTCTTCGTATACAAAGCTGACGTTGCGGACGTCCACCACCAAACCAGCGGAGCTGAGGGAACTGCTGGGCAGCTGGCCCTCAGGGACCCCGTCAACGGGCGTGTCCAAGGCCTTCACTATTCGACCTATACAAAATAACAAGATGAGGTCCAGGCCAGGTAACCCCATAGTACACGCATCGTCTGCTGCTGACGTTACTGCGTCGACGGTGTCCAGGAGGGTGTCGATACTGCCGGACACCGAGGCCCAGGTACCTACCCGCTGGACCTCCAGGTCCATGGAGACGCGTCGGTCCGATCTCACCTGCCTCGCCGCTAACGGATTGCCCCAGTGCCGCGGTCATAACCGAGCCCACAATCCCAGTGCCATCACCATCACCATCGGCACTTCCTGTCACCACGCCAATAGCAGCCACCTCAGACACATGTGCACAGGAGGTCAGCAGCTGCACCATCGGTAGATGCATCAGGGCCTGTCGAGAAGCGTCATACCTGCGACAAGAAGGCGGTGGGCGCCGCGAACCCTCCATCCCATCTCCCTCAACTCATTTCGTCTCTCCATCATCCTTATGGTTGCCTGGAATTGCCTCGACTCCAGCTCTTGGCGACCAAAGGCTCTCACTTGAAGCATGCTCTCTGGAGAGTAGAGATGCCGCCATAACCTGTCAAGCCGTTGACCCACTGAGAGCTGCTTGAGCCCACCTGAGCATGACAGGGCCTCCTCTGGGGTCCACTACTGACGTGTCCATCAACCGCCAGTATATGAGATACTCCATCACTCGACGCTTGAAAAACACAGAACCAAAAATGAACAATACCAAACCGAGGAACCTGAGCGCGTCGAAAGAGCGTGCCGATGACGGTGCTATGAGCCTCCTACCGTCCTCGCGAGTTGCCCGATTTATGGTATATCTGCCACAGCGTTGTCGTTGCTCCACTGCACCGTGTGGTAACCTTGCTAGGCAGACCAAGCAGCAAGCGGCACACGGTACCGCAGCTACCAATGGTTCGCCGCAGGAGATCCAGATCCATCGAAACGACCTGGGCCGAAAATATCATCAACCGAGCATGCGTACGAGGAGGGCTAACCTGCTTATGGTCCATCAGCAAGGCCCGCCGATAGAGCTCCCCTTTGAGGCTGGTTATTGCTTCATGCTGAGTGGCGTCCAGTAGCACCTCCCCCGCAGCACACAGGAATATCTGCGTCAACTCTAACCTGAACGCCGTCTCTTGGGATGGACTTAGTCGGCGTGATAGAGTATGGGACCCTCCTCTCACTACCTTGCCAGCTCTAGGAACATCCCGAGCACTGGCTTCAGTCTCCGGCCCTTCGGGTTCATAGCCACCTCCATTATCCTACCCTTACGAGAGACGCTCTGAGCGGCCAGCCATCCACAAACCGCCGACATCGCCGTGGAGAGCGTCATACCTAGCAGTGCCATCACCAATAGAAAATTTGATACCGACGTTTTACCTAGAAGGACCGTCGGAGAGCTGACCAGGAGATGGGCGACCAAGCGTGAGGCAGTAGCGCACTGGGACAGGGCCGCTAGGTGCAGTTTGTGACCCAGAGCATCGACCAGAGCTCGGTCTGCGAAGCCAACAAGTTCTCCTCGAGTACAGTAGAAGTAGAGGTCCTTGGCGGAGGACCTATGCCTATGGTCAGCCTCTAGGGCCTTCAGGACCTGACAGGATGGGTATAGCAGGCCAGGACGCGCGAAGACCGGGTGTTGAGCAGATTCGACGAGGCCCCTCCTCCCCATGCACCCTAGGTGTTTGCCCTACCCTTCTCAAAGTCCTGTCGACTGCTACTTTGAGGATAGAGATGACCTCTGGATCATCAGTAGAGCACCTGACAGGCCCAATCTACCAAGCAAAGTCATCTCGCGAATGTCCTGCCCGACGAGAGGGTTCATTCAGAAGACACGCCTCTACCCCTCATCCGAGCCACGAAGACCACCCAAGTTCGTGTCAAAAACCGCCAAATACCACATCAATGAGCGGCATAAGATTCTGCGTATCAATCAGGAGCCCCACTACCCCACTACGTAGCCGTAATCGACACTAGCCCTCACGAAAGCCGCCACCGACAAGATCACCTGGCGAGACCGAGGAGAGCCGTGAGGAGGGTGTCGGGGTCCTTGGCATCTTCCATCGCTTGTGCCACCGACACTCGGCGTCGGGATACTTCCGCGGTAAGCCACTAACAAGATGACACTGCAAGCTCATGAGCGTCTCTATAACGGGCTCATCGTATTTCCCGCCGATGAGCATACGCCGAGTTCCAGCCTCAGCGACAGAGCCCCCCTGTGCGCCCCCCCTCTACTACCTCCTTCTCATCATCCGTCAGAACCCTCAGGTAGTCCATCCTCTTCTTAAGCATGTACGCCAGGGCCACCAGCGGCACTATCCGATACGCTGCCACGCCCCATTTCCGCTTTAAAAAGGTGCATATTCGTCCATGTTGAGGAGGCCATTCAGAAGGTGAGACAAATCCAGCTGCGAGCGTCTTTGACCACTCTCGAACACAAATCCGCGAAGAGTACAAAAACTGTATTGTGCATTTAATGAAGCTTCTATCATTCACTTTTTGTGCCCTCCGTCGGAGCCTTGCCGTTGGCCGTGACTCCCACCAGAAGATGATCGTCATTCTCATCAGTGGACAGCTGTCGCTTCAATAACGTCGGAATGAGAGCTGAGACATCCTAGGCCCAGCAAAACCTGCGAAAACCAGCGTTAATTTATGTAGCAAAGCGGCAGAGAAATACCGCCAGTATTACCAGAAAATTCTTCGCGTTGAAGCCTCCGACGTGCTGTATCTCAGCCAGCTCACTGCCCATGTTAACCAGTATGACGTTGTTAGGTATAAGACCGAGCAGCGTGCCTGCAGAGGGCCCTGGGAGCTACTGAGTTACGGTGATGATGGTAATACCAAAGAAAAAGGTCCTAGAGCTCAGGCCGAGATTCCCAGTGGAGATGTTTATGAACCAATTAGGTACTATGGGTGTTATACGTAAGAAAAGCATGTACCTGAGCCGACGGAAAAAGATCCTACCACAACGTTCCACAACTAACGATAGGATACTTCACGAGATTAAGCACCTCTCCTAAATGACGCCGAGGATTATGAAGTTCAGATACGGGATCATAATTGTTCAACCATTAAGTTGTACAGGACAATTGAGGACGCCTCGGAAGAGGTTAATGTCCATACATGAAGCGCATCAGGAATGGTGATGCTCCCTCCCCATGGACTTAGTACCAGAACAAGCTGTCACGCCTCTTGTCCAGTTGCCTCTTGAAGCGCGTCAAAGCAGGCCGAAAGAAATGCATAACGACCGGACGGCCCACTACACGGAATAGCGTGTAGCATAGAGAGGCGCCGGCTGTAGCGCAGGTAGATACTATCAGGAACCCCTTCACGCCTGATCACAGACACTCCATCATTACCTCCCGGCAAAGAGGAACGGCGAAGTGTTGTGGATGGTGTGGTACGAGCCTACATCCCACTTACGTCCGAACAGAGCCCCAGCCAGTAGAGAGAGAAATATCGGTCCTGGTATGGCGAAGGTCTGTAGGAACGTGTAGGAGGCGCAAAACAAGAGCATGACTTCAGCATAGTGATCTTCAATGTAGAACTCGAGTGCTTCTTGCACCTGATCGCCCTCCTGCCGAACGTATCAGAAGGAGTCTCTAGTACCACTAATAGGTCCTCGCCCGTAGTATCGGTGAGGAGTTGGGCGATGCTCTTATGGCCGAACGTCGTTTGAAGCAGCTCCCTGTAGTGTGGGCTAAGAGGAGGGAACCTCTGGTAAAGTCGCCACATTACATACAGTGAGGTAGCGAAAAAGGACAGTAGCATCACCTGTACAGGGAGAGTAGCGACCGATCTACAACGGAGAGCAACGGCATACTACCAATGAAGTCATGTAGGAGCTGAACGACTTGTCCTCTCTTTGAGCACTAGAGTCCCCTCCGACCTGACAATTCAACTGCGAACATGCACAGCGACGAGCTCGGGTACCTCTGCATTGCTCGGCGACCCTGCGGATTCCTCTTTGAGAATACCACCTGAGTGGCACTCGCTCAACGGTCATGCATGATCATAAGACTCATCATTACCTGCTAGTCGGGCGCTTCGTCGTGGCCGCACTTCTTCGTTATTCATAAACAGACAATGACCCTGCCTCCTCTATGATTGCTCAACTCTTAACTAAACGCCTCCTCATCGCTGATGATATAATGCACAACGTATTGTAGTTTTGTAGTCTAAGTCTTACAACGACTGCACTCGACTAGAGGCTCTACGGCTCCATCATTAGATCGAAGCAAGAGCTCCGGCTGTAGATCTTGCGTTCGCAAGGAGTTCAAGAGCCCGTCAAGATTCGATGCTATCGAGGGACTGCAGGGTGATCTCATCTCGGAGTTCTGGATCGTTCCCTTGAGCTTCCCAAGATCATACGATACGCCCCGCAAAGGCTCTCTCGGCGTTCCCGCCGGACAACGAGGAAAAAGGACGGAATACTACTAGCAATTGAGTACCAATCATCGTATACGTTCACAATTCGTACCCGTCGATTGAAATTTCCTCTGTAGATCATGCTGTACATGGTGTATTCACCACGTTTCTCAGCACAGAGGGCCCCACGGGGGGTCACGCCACTATGTGGTCTTCGAGCTCTCTTCCCAACGCCAGGGGATGCCGGTTTCTCAACGTACACGTACGCGGAGTGTGTAACCTATCCCCCTCCAAAAAACAGAATAGCACTAGTATAAATTAGTAGGCCACCGCTGCACCCGAGGACGAGTATGCGAAACTGGAGTGCAACGAATAGGATAGTTGAGAACGACACCGTGACGAAGTTGCCAAATTGAGAATTTTAGATCTTTCAACCAGGCGATGCCGAAGGGACCAGGACATGTGTAACCCACCTCGAGGATACTGACTTCTCCCTTGAAGTAGTCAGCAACACGATCGTGAAGTTTCAGCGGGCCCATCTACTTCACTGTGGCGTAGAGTGGGGAATACGTCCCTTCTCTATCGCGATGCCTTCAACTACTTTCCGTTGAGGCATGCGATCAGCTCCACCATGTCGTCATCTCCCAGATAGCCATTGTGTCACGCAACACGCCGTGAAAACGTATGAAACGTGAGAGTCCACAACGCGGCTGTTCCCGCTTCTTAATGGAGCCGAACAACCCCGCTCGCAACGCACATTGATGAAATGTAAAATTGTCAGCCCCACGAATTCGATCCCACGACCTCACGAGAGCAAGTGCAACACTCTAACCGCGTCACCAAAAATCCGGAGCTCACCGCGATGTATAACCGTCCCACGGGGGCCTGCAACGACGGATGTTCGGCGGACGAGATGAGACGCGCTCGTTTACCGGAAGAAGCTTGCCCACTTAGACCCTCTCTAGCTGTGGTAAGAGCAGCACTGCAAGTCCTCAAATAAGCGATATACTGATCATAAAGCAGCTGAACGGGGTTAGGGTGCCAGGGTGTACCACAATACTCGGAAACGTTGACATTTCTGGCGAGGCTTAACCCGCACCCTCAACGGTTCCGAGTAGCCTCCCAACCAAGAATACCTTGACGCGTTTTCTCCACGCCGGGAACAATGAACCGAGATGCTAGCGAAAGTGGGTTCTACGATTCGAATGCATGTGGCCTAGCGGTTAGTAAATTGGACTATCATGCGAGAGAACCAGATGCGATTCCGGCGGCAAGCTGTCGAGGATAGAGTGGACACGGTCGGGCGAAGCCTGCACTATCGCTCACCCACAACGTGCTTCTTGTTCCTCCCGAAGGAATCCTCTTTTTGCTGGAATTACCGGGCGCTGCGGTGAGTTGAATCCGAGCAACGCTGAGAGCATTACGCTCTCAGTGCCCAGGCCCTCTGCACGTTAAGCTGAAACCGGATGGTGGGCCCACGCTTGCGTGCTTGAACGTCCCTGAGAATGTTTCTCCTCAGAGCCCCTCAAGTTGAGGGTATACCTCGAGGAACAACTCCTGATAGGGCGTTCATCAGCAAGACAGTCCTAGGGGGGTGTTCTACAAACTCATTCTAAGACGCGGAATTGTCGGTTAGAACCTTTGCGGGGGCATGCAGTAGCAGTTGCGTCCCAGTACGACTCCCAACCCAAAACCTTGAGGCGCGGAGATTCCTAGGGGCGAGAGCCTTGACGAATGCGTGCACGTGCGTAGAACCCGATGGCATGAACATAGCGGATGGCGTGGAACCCGAACTACAACGAACTGCGTGAGGATAGCCCATGTTCAGCTCCTCATTGGATAGTCGATGAAGAAGCTTAGCGCACACATTGAGAATGACTCGGCCTAAACAATCCCTAACTGCAGCCTCAGGTCAGCCTGCACCGTACCACTTCGTAGGCGCAATGAGACACCTCGTGTCCCTGTTTTGTCTCTCACGCTAGTGCGCAAGTTCCCGGCGAACCACGCTTGATTCGGCCGACGCTCGAGAGAGGTTCAGATGATCATCGTTCGGCCTCCTGACGCTCTCAATGGCTCTTCCAACCGAGGCCTTCGAGAGGTAGCTCGTGCCTGCGTAGCCGCGAGTGCTATGCAAAGCATCTCCTTCGCCTCCGGCATGAGCAGCATCGCCTTCGCGTCACCAACGCCGCTGTCGTGAGGCTTCTGTCCATATCAAACGACATCAGTGGGGATCCCACTCTGACTACCGCCCCTTTTATTACGGAGGCGAGTCGTTTTGATCGACGGGGAACTTCCGCAAGGGAATGCTATGCGCACACGTGTTTCACGCTGCGATTCACTCCCCAATCGTTGTTACAAAGGGAGTCCGATGGTGTCACCAAGCTATGCGCATACGTGTTTCACGCTGCAATTCTGTCCTCAACTGTTCTTACGAAGGAATCCGATGTAGTCAAGGGTGTAATAGTGGCGACCGCTCGCAGAATCCTGATCACCACAAGTGGCACCACGGGTGCACCACCATAATGCTGGTGATGTCACTGGGTGGTTAGACTGAGTCTTCCTGCGTCTCCTGTTAAGCTGACGCGCTTTCGAAATGGCCGCCCTCCTACTCGTGCTGCTCTCCTTCATACCTCTCTACGACTTCATCGACCAGGATATTGCGAATCTGGCCTTTGTCGGATTTCAAACAAAGTGAGATACTCTCCTGAACACCGCCCTGTAGTAGCATGAGGTGCCCTCATCTGGCAGGTATGGCAAACGCTACAGAGATGAAGAAGAGGGGAGCAAGAGGTCCCGCATATTCCAAGACAACTTGAAATTGATTGAAGAAGTCAACTCCCAGGGTGAGCGGCTTCAGCCACTCAAGGGACCGATGGCGAGCAATTCAGACCTTCCCTATAAGCTCGGAGTCAACGAGTATGCGGATCTTACTTCCGAGGAGTTCTCTGCTCAAAAGCTTCGTCCTCTCAAGGTGGATAAAAAGCTGAAGGGAAGCGATGCTCGTACAAGGTGCCAACCGAGACTCTTGTGCTTGGTGCTGAGACAAAGCGCCTCGGTCCTCCTCTGCAGCCGAAGATGACGCTGTGGATCTCCCAGACGTAGTAGATTGGAGGCCTAAGGGCGTGCTCAACCCGATCAAGGATCAAGGAAAGTGTGGCAGCTGCTGGGCATTCTCCGCGACTGGTACCGTCTGATGAGACTCCTCCCGAGCCTCTCAGCCACCGCGGTTTTTAGGTGCCCTCGAAGCGCAATATGCCATCGCTACCGGCAAGCTTCTGTCCTTCTCTGAACAGCAGTTGGTCGATTGCAGCACGGATTACGGGAACAAGTAGCTTGATTTCATCCGCGATGTGGTTGTATATCTCATCTTAGCGGCTGCGATGGAGGCCTCATGGAATACGCCTATGACTACATACGGGATAACGGTATCGACCTGGACTCGACCTACCCTTACAATGCCAAGGATAATAAGTGCCAGGACACGCTTGTGAAGAAAGCTGACGGGCTTTCAGTACCGATGCATGAATCCGCTTAACAACCTCTTCACTAAGACCGCAGAAATCGATCCATTGTAAATTTGCTGCTCGCGTCAGGTTGGCGAAGTGAACGGCTTCTACAAGCTAGATTCCACGGACGCCGCGTTGATGACAGCGCTGGTGGCTGCTCCCGTTTCAATCGCTATGTACGCCGATTCCAACTTCCGATTTTATTCTTCTGGAGTATACTCATCATGTAAGATGCGGTACAGACTATGATGCGATCAAAACCCCACCGAGACTTGCTTTTTTAGACATCTGCCAGATTGTAGGGGATAGCATAAACCATGGTATTGTGGCTGTTGGTTACGGCACTGAAGAAGGGAAAGAGTGAGAAGAGTTGCCATCATCAGTACTAGGCGCCAGCTCCAGTCGCTCTTCAGTTACTATCTTATGAGAAACTCGTGGGGACCATCCTGGGGGTTGGATGGCTACTTTAAAATAAAGCGGGGAGGAGCAGATGGTGAACATGGTGAGCAACGGCGTCGATCATGACACAACCGAGCTTTTCGCTTTAGGCGAGTGCAATGTGCTTGAGTACATGCGTGTTGCGACTCTGGAGGCCAACTAAGAAGAGCCTTCGCTTCCCACTTACTTTGCTTACATAAAAGTCTTGTTGGCTCGAGCCACAGCGAGGGTATGGGCTATATGCATTTAGGCAAGCCCCCACTTATTCCAGTTCTGATAAGCTCAATAACTCCCATTTGATTCCGATGGGTCCGCCTTTGCCTGAAAGCGGTCATTCTCACAAGACCAGGTGTTGGAGGCCGAGTACTGTGAGGCTCACCGTGGTTTCTTGATTATATTAATGTCGTAGTCCCATCACGAGTATGACTGCTGCTTCCCAGTGGATCTCATCCCCTTTCCACTAAAATGCGAGGGCTGTTGTGTTCACTTACGGCCAATGAAGAAAGCTTTCAAGCCCCGGATGTTCGAAATTCAGGGTGCCTTCAAGGCACTGCCTTGACGTATTGCTGGATGCGCGTAACCACCGGTCCTGCTGGGCCGGCAGTGCTGGCTTGCGTGTACGTAAACGAGTAAGAAATGATCATCAACATCAACACTTCCGGTTGAACAACTATTGGTTTCACCGTTGGAGCGTTGACAGGAGACCCGTTTATTTCAACTGTGCTATGCTCGCGTCACAGTACGGTAGCGCATGTGGCGTGATCGGAGTACAACACTCTAAGAGGAGCCCTGGGTGCGGCTAGACTCAGATCCGATCACTCGGGATGAGCCAGGCCGTACACTGCAATGCCATGTCAAAAACCGGGGTCCTTCAATCCTCGGCGCCGCCGACTGAGAGGATTCCTTTGAGTGGTGCGAGTCGCATCATGCGACCACGCAAGCTCGCGTTTGAACGTTCTCCTGGGGTTGCTCCTGACTCACACTATGGGACCCCGCCCTTATAAGCTCACCGCCTCATCATGGACCAACATTCGTGCTCCCAACCAGTCTGATTGGCAACCTGATGGACGGAACGGAAAGGACCGTTTCCTAGGCTCAACAGCTGAGGCCCTCACGCTGAGGGTTCACCTGCACTATAACTCAGTACAGTGTGGCTATTCGAGACAAAGCTCAAAGAAAGGTAGAAAATGGACTAGATGCGAGCTAAGTAATAATGTGATTCACAGCTTACTGAGCTAGGCTAAGCTTAGTGTAGCACGTATACTCATGCATTGTAGGATGAGTACACAATATGAGATCTAAGCCGTCCCCATTGTGATGTTCGTATCATAGCTAAGCTAAGTACGATATACTATAACTTGAATGGTTTTATGAGTTGAATCTCCTCATTGGTTCACTGTTGGGTTACTTTAACCACTGGGCCTTCAACTTGGTAGCAGCTCCTTGTTAAAAAAAAGCAAGTGACTCTATCCCCGATTGTCGAGCAGTCCTTTGAACGAAAATGGTATCTGAGTCTACCCCTGGTATGCAGCTGAAGGTCACACCCGCCCCGTTAACAGGTGATAAGCTGACCATCGCTAAGATGGAAGGTTGGTTCAAGAAGTTTGAGACGAGTGCAAGGCGCAGAATGAGGTAAGCCGATCATCTGATACTAATGGCACGAAGTGGCAGCAAACTAAGAGCTGAGTGGTACTGAACCAGGCTGTAGCTGTAACATAGCTAACACTATTAGTCGTCACTATGTTGCCACTATAGTGCAGGTTTCTCTCTCCCTCCGAAGCGTTATCGGATAGGATAGAGCTGATCATCGAAACTAGAGACATTAGCAGAACCGGTGGGATCGAATCTCACAGGGACTCGTCGTAAACGTCGGACTGGACCGCTTGGGGCAGACTCTTAAGAGGAGGCCTGAAGAGAATGCCAAGATTGGGCAGATCGATCAGATCTTCCGATAGTTGCGGCAGAGGAAGACGAAGACGAGGTAGAGATAGAGGAGTGAGCAGATTGATCCTCGGATGGAGTTGGTGGTAGGATAGGTTGTTCTTGTAGAAGGGGTTGTACAGTAGGCAGAACATGGATCACATCCGTCGCAGTACGAGATAGCTGAGATAGGGTGGGCGGAGATGGACTAATGGTGTCAGTCGGAGGTGGTCCTCGTAGAGGCGGAGCTTGAGTGATGAGTTCACGAATATGATGAACGATGACTCTGCCGGATCAACTAGGCAGAGGGCCGAGGTCATGTCATCACCATGCTCTAGGGAAACTGGGAGGGGCGGCGAAGCTGTAATTACCTTCATGAATGCCACATGTTTTCCATGGGGGGGTTAGTTAATGGTTCTGAGATGGGCTAGAACGCGATGCAGAGAATAAGCTCGTGGAAGGGGGTGACCGCAACCGATTGTTGAAGAGCCCGCGCATGCGGGCTACTGGAGAACATGAGGCAGGATAAGAGTTATCGTCAGCTGATCCTGGGCGATGAGGGTTAGAGGATGGTAGTTCCGGTGGGCGAAGGCTGAATGTCTAGGGGTTACGCCATTTTGGACTACCAGTAGTCGCTGTAGCCGGAGTTGTATGAACATGACCAGTAGAGGCACCATGATGGATCCCTGCACTATAGTGACAACATAATGACGACACTATAGTGACAACATAGTGAAGACTATAGTGTTAGCTATGTAACAATTACAGCCTGGTTCAGTACCACTCAGCTCTTAGTTTACTGCTACCGCGTATCATTAGTCTCACATATCATCTGACATTATTATGCGATTTGCACTCGCGTGCATGAGCATACGTGCTGTCCTAAGCTTGAGCGTAGTAAGCTGTAGTGCACATTATCACTAAGCTTCTCTCGAGTTCAATCTTATTACTTAGCTCCCATCTAGTCCATTTTCTACCTTTCTTTGAGCCCCGTCTCAAATAGCCACACTGTACTGAGTTATAGTGCACACCTCAAAGGCAACTCCTAAGAGGCTATCATAAGCACGACAATCCTGGGAGGGTGTTCTACGAACTCATTCCGAAACACAGAACCGCAGTTAAAACCTCTACGGGGGATGCAGTAGCAGTTGTGTGCCAGTATGACTCCCAACCCAAAACCTCAAGGCGCTGAAATCCTTCGATCAAGAGCCTCGATGTATGCGTGCGAGTGCGTAAAGAGTATCGCGAATGGCGCGTCACCTCAACAACAACGGAGTGTGTGAGCCTTACATTGTGAGGATGAACCATTGTCAGCTCTTCACATTGGATAGCAAGTGAAGAAGCTAAGCTTACACTGCTGCATTCAGAATGACCGGCCTAAAGGGTGCCTCACCGCTGCCTGTAACATACTACTGCGTAGACGCAATGGGACACCTCCTGTCCCTGCTTTGCCTCTCACGCTAGCAGGCAAGTGCCCAGAGAACCAAACGATTGATTCTGCCGGCACCCGATAGCGGTTCAGACGATCATATGGCCCCTGACGCGCCCCCTCACAACAGTGGGCCCCTTGCCTCATCTCGGAGACCACAGGTTTACCGACGGGGAACCTCCCCTGGGGAAGGCTATGTGCATACGTGCTTCATGCTGCGGTTCATTCCCCAATTTTTGTCTCAAGGAAGCCTGATGGTGTCAACACCAGGGGTGTAACAGTGGAGACCACTCGCAGGATCCGCTGATCACCGCATGCTGGTGATGTCACTGAGTGTTTCGACTGGGTTTCTCTGGGTCTCCTGTGAAGCTATCGCCCTCTCACAATGGCCGCCATCCTACTCGTGCTCCTCTCCTTCATACCTCTGTACCACTTCATCGACCAGGATATTGCGAACTTGGCCTTTGTCGGATTCCAAAGAAAGTGAGATACTCGCCTAGACACCGACCTATGGTGGCACGAGGTCTCCTCCCATGGCAGGCATGGCAAACGCTACAGAGATAAAGAGGAGGAGAGCAAGAGGGCCGCCATTTTCAAGGCTAACTTGGAATACATCGAAGAAGTCAACTCCCAGAGTGAGAGCCTTTAGCCACTCAAGAGACCGACGATAAGCTCCTCAGATCTTCCCTATAAGCTCGGGGTCAACGAGTATGCGGACCTTTCCTTCGAGGAATTTTCCGCCCAAATGCTTCGTCCCATCAAGGTGGATGAGAAGATGAAGGAAAAGATGCTCGTGCAAGGTGCGAACCGAGACTCTCCTAATTCGTGCTGAGCGAAAGCCCCTCGGCCTCGTTGCAGCCGAAGACGACGCTATGGATCTCCCAGCCTCGGTGGATTGGAGAGAAAAGAATGTGCTCAACCCGATCAAGAATCAAGGAGACTGCGGCAGCTGCTGGGCATTCTCCGCGACTGGTAACCTCTTATGAGGCTCCTCCCAAGTCACTCAGCCTCCGTGCTGCTCAGGTGCCTTGGAAGCGCAACATGCCATCGCTACCGGCAAGCTTCTGTCCTTATCCGAACAGCAGCTAGTCGATTGCAGCACGGATTACGGGAACAAGTACCTTGATTTCATCCGCGATATGACTTTATCTCTCATCTTAGAGGTTGCAATGGAGGCATCATGGACGCGGCCTATAACTACACCCAACATCACGGTATCGACCAGGAATCGACTTACCCTTACAATGCTGGGGATAACAAGTGCCAGGACACGCTCGCGAAGAAAGCTGACGGACTTTCAGTACCGATGCATGAACCCGCTCAACACCCTCTTGACTGAGTCCGCAGGACTCGACCCATTATGATTTTGCTGCCCTCATCAGATTGGCGAAGTGAACGGCTTCTACATGCTACCGCAAACGGACGCCGCGTTGATGAAGGCGCTGATGGCCGCTCCCGTTTCCATCGCTATGTACGCCGATATTGCCTTCCAGCTCTATTCGTCTGGAGTATACACATCATGTAAGATGCGAGACAGACTACAAAGCGTACAAATCCCTACCCAAACTTGCTTCTTCAGTTCTGTGCCAATTTGCAGGGGAAAGCATAAACCATGGTATCGTGGCTGTTGGTTACGGCACTGAGGGTGGAGAAGAGTGAGAAGAGTTACCATGATCAGCACTAGGCGTCAGCTCTACTCGCTCTTCAGCTACTATCTCATGAGAAATTCCTGGGGACCATCCTGGGGACTGAATGGCTACTTTAAAATAAAGCGGGGAGGAGCAGATGGTGATCATGGTGAGCATCGGCATGGATCATGAAACAACCGAGCTTGGCACTTTAGGTGAATGCAATGTCCTTGAGTACATGTGTGTTGCGACACTCAAGGACTAGCGAACGGCAGCCTCCGCTTCATATTCACTTTACTTATGAAAGGCTCGTTGGCTCGAGCCACAGCGACGGTATGAGCTATATGCATTTAGGCAAGCTCCCATTTATTCCAATTCTGATGAGCTCAGTAACTCCTATTTGATTCCGGTCTGAAATCAGTCTTAGTCGCCGTTCGTAGGCTTCGTGATTACAGTAGTAGATTCCACTTGGTCACCGATCTTTATTCGGTCTTTTTCACAACACCAGATGTTAGACCCTGAATATCGTGAGGTGTCCCGTGGTGTCTCCCCTTTATTAATATAGTTGTCCGACCACGAGTATGATCCAATAGGTCTTGTCTCCTTTCCATTACAGTTCAGAGCTGTTGTGCTTCCTCATGGTCAAAGTTGAATGCCTAAAAACCCTGCATGCTCGATACACAGGGCGCCTTCCCACACGCCCGCAATGGCTGGATGTGCATTAGCAGCTGACCCTCCTGGCTTGCGTATACTGTCACTAGGTGACAAGTTAAAGAGTATAAAGGAAACCTCGAGTGACCACTCGTGATATATGTGGAGGTCTTAGCAAGGAAAACATTCAGCTGAACAACAGATCCAGCAAGATTGCCACGGTCATGAACACCTGCCATCTCCCCCCGACTTCTGTAACGCAACAGGCACTTGATTACTCTCGCGCGTTCAACAAAACAGCCACACGATATATTCGGTTATCAAGCCAGCATAAACGAGTAAGAAATGATCATCAACATCAACACTTCCGGTTAAACAACTATTGGTTTCACCGTTGGAGCGTTGGCAGGAGACCCGTTTATTTTAAATCATTATTGCATATTATTGCCTACAACTACGAAGTAAAGCGACAAAGCGATATCAACCGCGCACAAAAATTAGCATAACGGCGATATTCAAAGGACAGTGTTCCCTGCCCTATCCCCAAGGCAAGTTCGAACGCATTCACAACCTGAATCTGAATTTCGCAACGAAACGCAACGCTCATTGCCGGGCATTAAGGGCACGCAGCAATCGCCCTTAAATGTACGATAGCCGGCCCAAGGACTCTCAGAGGCTGAAAAGGCTGCGACATAGACGGCGGACTAGCTACAACATGCGATACGAACGACTGGCGAGCAAACAGGATCACGAAAAAAATGATCGGGCTAGCAGCAGGGATCCGCAAGAAACATCTCGAATGGTATGCGAGAATGCGAGTTGTGCGCTTGAGGGGCCAGGTTCCGTACAGAAGTCGGTCGAGGTGGGAATTCTCGAAGGGAACCTAGATGATCCAAGCGAAGAACCTAGGCCGGGAGAAAGCTCGGTGCGGGCGGAGCAGTCCACATGGACGAACAGCACGTTCCGAGCATGAACAGTGTGCAAATCGAGGGAAACTGAAGACATGCACGTTCAAGAGATGACTGCAAGATCTAAGATGGAAACTAGGTTTATCGAAACCCCCAACGGAACAAGAGAGGTTGGAGGGGGAGTCGTGAATGAGGTGTAGCAGCCCGACGTGCGGACTCCGCAACGGCTTCGCATTACCCAGGTGTAGCATGTCTCCTTGCATGGGATGGGGAAGCATGCTGTCAGCCTTGTCTCACCAGAAACATGACGCCACTGCCGAGATGTCTCCGGCGAGCCTCAAAGAAGGTTGTGGGGAAGGGCGACTCAAGAGGGTACCGGGACAGTCGTCCCAGGTCTATTGCAGGCTCCCTGCAAAAGGCTGCTGTCCGTGCAAATGTCACTAGGTCGTGCAATAGTTCAAGCCGACTCGACAGAGTGCCGGCTGTCGCATAGTAGAGAATGGATGATACTGTATCTAGTCTTGCCAAGAGTGTAGCATAAGGGGAAGTGTAGCTAACTGAAATAGACAAGCCGCTTTGTACAGCCAAGCCAACCTCGTGAGTACCCACTGGGAGATGTAAAAGTATTGGCAAGGTTGATCTTAGCTTCGTACCGAGTCGAAACCCGGCCAGATCCGTGGAGGATCTGAATTTCAGTTACATGGGTCTGATTGTTGCGCAGCACGCACTCGCGTTAGGCGAAGCTTGCTCGCCTGTAATAGATCAGCTATGTACTCGCGTACGCCGGCGGGGCGCTGGCGTAGCGACGGGGAGCCCGCTAGCCACTAGCCTTCGCAGGGGTACAAACGTCCATGTGCATACCTTCCTTGAAGTCGGGTCTTTTGTGCTGACCCTATGGTGGCATCACCGGTGCTCTTGTGAAGTTTGCGAACTCATAAAATGGTGGCCATCCTACTCGTGCTCCTCTCCTCCATGCCTCTGTACCACTTCATTGACCAGGATATCGCGAACCTGGCCTTTATCGGCTTCCAGAGAGAGTAGGGTTCTCCCTTGAGCGGTGGCGTGTGGCATGAGGTGCCCTTCCATGGCAGGCACGGCAAACGCTATAGAGATAAAGAGGAGGAGAGCAAGAGAGCCGCCATTTTCCAGGCTAACTTGAAATACATTGAGGACGTCAACGGCCAGAGTGAGTGGTTTCATCCGTTAACAAGGCCGATGCCAAGCTGTTCAGATCTTCCCTACAAGCTCGGGGTCAACAAGTATGCAGACCTCACTTCTGAAGAATTTTCCGCTCGAAGGCTTCGTCCCATCAAGGTGGATGAGAAGATGAAGGAAAAGATGCTCGTGCAAGGTGCGAACTGAGATTCTCTTAATTGGGTGCTAATTCGGAGCCCCTCGGCCCTCCTCTGCAGCCGAAGATGACGCTACGGATCTCCCAGCTTCGGTGGATTGGAGGACTAAGGGTGTACTCACTCCGATTAAGGATCAAGGGCAGTGCGGCAGCTGCTGGGCATTCTCCGCGACTGGTACCATCTGAAGGGGTGCCTCCTAAGCCCCTCAGCCTTCGTGCTGCTCAGGTGCCTTGGAAGCGCAATACGCCATCTCTACCGGCAAGCTTCTGTCATTCTCCGAACAGGAGTTAGTCGATTGCAGCGGGGAATACGGGAACGAGTAGCTTGATCTCATCCGCGATATCAGTGTATCTCTCATCTTAGAGGTTGCAATGGAGGCATCATGGATGCGGCCTATAACTACACCCAACATCACGGTATCGACCAGGAATCGACTTACCGTTACAAGGCCGAGGATGAGAGATGCAATACCTCGCTTGAGAAACGACATGACGGACTTCCAGTAACACTGCACGAAGCTTCCCACCCCCTCTCGACTTGGTCCGCAGGTTGCCGTCCATTTTGTTGTCTTGCGTATTCTGCGTGATGTTGCTGCTCTTGACAGGTAGGCGAAGTCACCGGCTACCACATGCTGGCCCACACTGACTCCGCGTTGATGAAAGCGCTGGCAGTAGCTCCCGTTTCCATCGGTATGAACGCCGATGGCACAGGCTTCCAGTTCTATAAGTCTGGAGTATACTCATCTAGTAAGATGGGTATCCAATGATGATGCGTGCTCTCCGCACCGAAACTTGCTTTTCAGCCTCCTGTAATGATGAAGAGGGGTCCATAGACCATGGTGTTGTGGCTGTGGGTTATGGGACTGAAAAAGGACATGAGTAAGAAGAGTTGCTATCGTCCATGCCGACCACCGCCTCCCAACCGCAAATCCGAATAGATTCACTGCTTGGGGGCTTGTATTGCCTATAATGATCTATCAAATTTTTTACCCGTTGTTCAGTTACTATATTATCAGAAATTCCTGGGGATCTTCCTGGGGGTCAGATGGCTACTTCTATTTGAAGCGTGGAGGAGTTGGTGGCTATGGTGAGCATCGACAGCCATCATCCCATTTCAGAAACTGTCGCTGCAGGTGAATGCAACATGCTCAAGTACATGTGTGTTGCGACACTCAAGACTAACTGAAAGTTGGCCTCGGCTCCTTATTTGATATGCCAAGTCGGCTGAAGCCACAGAGAATCCATACGAGCTCCCTGCGTTTTTGCAGGCTAATAGTCATTTCAGTTCTGATGAGCTCAATACCCACTACCAGTTATTTCAGCTCTGATGAGCTCAATACCCACTACCAGTTATTTCAGCTCTGATGAGCTCAATACCCACTACCAGTTATTTCAGCTCTGATGAGCTCAATACCCACTACCAGTTATTTCAGCTCTGATGAGCTCAATACCCACTACCAGTTATTCCGGCTCTGATGAGCTTAATACCAGCTACCAGTTATTTCAGCTCCGATGAGCACAGTAACCTCTATTTGATATCTATGACTTTGCTCGGTTCGCAATCGGTCTTAGTCACCGTTTGTAATTCCGGTAGGAGATCCCACTTGGCCACTGATCTTCGCTCGGTCATTGTCACAACACCAGGTGTTGGAGGCTGAGTATTGTGAGGTGTCCCATGGTTTCTCCCCTTTATTAATATCGTTGTCCGACCACAAGTATGATCCAATAGGTCTCACCGTCTTTCCACCATAATGCAGAGCTGTTGTGTTCACTCATGGCCAAAGTAGAATGCTTAGAAGCCCTGGATGTTCAATCTTCAGAGTGCCTCCACGCACGCCCGCGATGGCTGGACGTGCGCTGACCACTGACTCTCTTGGCTTGCGTATACTGTCGCTAGATGACGAGTTGGAAGGTATAAAGGAAACCTCGAGTGGGCACTCGTGGTACACAAGGAGCTCTACGCGGAGAAACCTTCAGCTCATCAACGGACCCAGTAAGATTGCTATGGCCATGAACACCTGCCATCCCCCCGACTTCTGTAACGCAACAGGCACTTGATTACTCTCGCTCGTTCAACAAAACAGCCACACGATATATTCGGTTATCAAGCCAGCATAAACGAGTAAGAAATGATCATCAACATCAACACTTCCGGTTAAACAACTATTGGTTTCACCGTTGGAGCGTTAGCAGGAGACCCGTTTATTTTAAATCATTATTGCATATTATTGTCTACAACTACGAAGTAAAGCGACAAAGCGATATCAACCGCGCACAAAAATTAGCATAACGGCGATATTCATAGGACAGTGTTATCAACAACCACGACAGAAAGACGAGACGACACGATTCTCATCGGGGCAATCACTGGCCCTTTTTCAGTTGTCATTATCGTTGTTAGTTATGGTGTTGGGGATAGCAGAAAGAGCTCCCTGAATTGCAGAGATACTCCTATCAGTAATTTCAGCGGTAGCTTCATCGAGGAGAAAGAAAGAGAACAAAAACACAGCTGATTTCAGACATTGGAAATCCGAACCTGCAGATAGGTCCGCGAAGTGGCTGTAGCCAATTCATACACGGTCATAGGTCTCGACCTTGATTTCGATGTCCCCTAAGACACGCTGCAGGCTTCCGTAAGCACGAGCAATCAAAGCATCCGTAGGGTCGGAAAAGACAACAAAGCCCGTCTTCGGAGGTAACGGCTTCGAACTCCTGGCATTGTAACGAGACTTTAGTGGCAGCATGAGCACCATCTCGACCGCATCCTTTTTACCGACCAGTTTATCAAAATAATCCTTGAGCAAGACGCTCGATGATAAACCAAGCTTATGACAACGCTTGACCAAGAGAACTCGGCTCCTACAATCCTCTTCGTCTTGAGGTAGGAGGGACTTAACATCCGTCAAAGTCATGCTGCCACAAACGCCGGTTCGCCCATTAGTTAGGGGAAACACCTTGTCGATCTGCACTAACTGCTGTAGCGAGGTGTAGTCGACATTACGAGTATTAGTAATAGTGGTAGAAGCACTGCTTGGAGAAAACTTCCAGCACCGGGAAGGGACATAGCCTTGGGACTTCGTCTATTTGTCATCGTCGACGATTTCATAGGACGACTCGCAGGGAAGCTGCTCACAATAACGGACCGCTTCCCCTTAGTGTCATCGTTAAACCACTGGTGCACCTCGAAAGCAGTCTCAGCTGTGTTCATAACGAAGACGGCAGCTGTCACAGTCACAGTATCTTCCACGGACTTCACCGGGTTGACAACAAATAAAGCCCTCGTAGCCCCACGAAATTGTTCGATCAGCCCAGAGAGGGTAGGATACGAGTAACCTGGAGCCGGATGCACAGCAATCATAAGATCCCTCCAGAACGGAAGCATTGCTTGGACATCCTTAGCCAGGGTGGCCTTGTCGTTGTACAACTCAATGTCGGGCTCATTATACAACTCGAGCTCGCGACTTCTTTTCGTCGGCGTCCCAGATGGAGATGTAGAGAGGGTAGAAGAGGTCCTCGTTGACAGCGCACGTGGAGTAGAGTAACCCGACATAGTCGAGATCGGCGACTCACAGGAACAAGCAAACATAGAGAGTCTTTATACCGATTATTATAGTATATAATGCAGGCAAACCTGTCAATGCCACTAACAGCACTCGATAGAGAAGGTAGCGAGGGCTAGTATGCCGGCCTAGAAGTGTCACAATGGATGTCCCCATCAATGCTATTGTCACAAAGCTTTTGTCCCTCTCATGATGTTGCCCGTCTCTCTGATGGTGTCACCATCCTCAGGCTTCACACCGTCCTTTATATCCAGAGTTACGTTACAGCGGGCTTTGAGTCAATCTAGACTACTAACACGACGGCAGACAGAGCCGGGTAACAACATCCTTCACGAGGGAACAGTTAACAGTTGTGTAAGTTCATGTCTCAAGTTCTCCCTCCGCCGAATCTAACTTTGCCGTACCAGCTACTCTGTCGGAGAGGGTCCATCTTGGTAGAGTAACTGCTCGCTCCCGCGGCACAACCTGAGAAGTCAATAGAGCCTGCTTCGCTACGCTCTTGACAGCACGAAGGCTGCTGCTGACGAACCTCTATATTTGGCGTACAGAGCGGGGTCGAGCGTACCGTCTCCCCGACGGCAGCGACGTAGAGCTCTACAGTCGGGAGGCGGTTGGTAGGAGATCTCACGGTTATCGGACTGACAGATGCAAACAGCAATGGAACTTTGAAACCAATTCGCTTGAGCTCACCATAGAGCGTGGAATAGTACGCGGGGGTATTCGAACACGATCGAATGATCGCGTCATGTTCGCGAGATCCTCCCGAGTAGCGAGTAGCTCCAGCAAATCTCGTTCCTCGTACAGCGGCTGAAGGTTCGACGCAGTAACGGGAAAGTAGCACGTGCAGTTTCAGAGTGAACGGCGGAACAATACCGACACAGTCTCGCCTTCAAAGGATCAGTGTGGCTCACATTCAAGTCATGTTTGCTAGAGCGATGGACGAGGGCGGCATGAAGCAATCCAGCTCCGGTCGCTGAGCTCCAGAAGCCTGGGCCGAGAGGGCCTACGCAAAGCCACCCAGTAGACTGAGCTTCGAGTGCAAGGAAGGAACTCACTCCGTTGGAAGACTGGATGCTTGACTAGCTTGCTTGCTATCGTCCCGGCTGTTTTATGGGTGACGCCATACACGTCATTGGAGTCCTTCCCACGGATCGTTCCACAATATCTAAGCATGGATCTTGCCGCGTTGTTTCCACTTAGTCTCTCTGGCACCAACTACCCCGCTATTGGGTAGCCAGGGCTTGCGGATCTTAGCATCATCCTCGCCGAAGCACCTGTACGGGAAAGACTCTAATGATTTGAGAAGTATGTCCAAGTTGCAAGAGGGGCTCAAGAACTCACGCTCGCTCAAGTCGGGAGCCTCTAGCTAGCTTCGTCGCAAGAAGATTCTCTTTCGAGTGCGTAGAACCATGGAGGTCCTCGGCTACGCGACCAGGTATGAAGCCGCCGTAGCCGACTATGCCTGAGGGGCTGCATACGGACACAGCAGACTTTTCCGCAGGGTGAATTGGGAGAAGGGCTCACAGAGCCCTCTGGGAACTTACAGGATAGAGGCATCGGTGCGAAGTGCAGAGGGAGGTGGCCAGTCTGCAGGTGTGTGGGCGTCGAGGCACTTCGTCGTAGAAGAGACGATGTCCCATGCGTACACTGTGGATGGGGGTTACGACGACGAAGAGTGGCCATCGGAGTCTTTAACAAGCCAGCAGTACTGACAAGCCAGGAGGACTCGCACCCTCGGTCAACGCCCAAACCTCCAACTTTCACTGCGCCACAGAATAGCATGTGAACACTGAATAACCGTCCGACATGATGATCACCATGTGATTCACATTTCGAAGCCGCCGAACTTCCCGCCGGTCGCAGTGGTATGAGAGGTGAAGATACTCTCTGAGCCCTCGTATTTGGCCGACAGCCTGTGCTTCAGATCGGCACTGCGCTGCAAGGTCTGCAACACCGGCTCCTCAGATTCGCCAAGGTAACCGCTCCTCGTAGCCTCCATTGCACTATGATAGCTATGTGTACGGTTGTAGAGGTTCCGATTCGACGCCAGTGTCCTCTCTCTCTGAGCCCTCTGCAGGTTGATCT
Organism: Perkinsus olseni; assembly: GCA_013115135.1. Classification (NCBI taxonomy): domain Eukaryota; phylum Perkinsozoa; order Perkinsida; family Perkinsidae; genus Perkinsus; species Perkinsus olseni. The sequence goes on along the minus strand of JABANP010000100.1, from coordinate 86,339 downwards.
TATCCGCCATGCTCGGCCTAGCGGCAGCCTTCTTCATCACCACCGCGCGGAGATGCTCTCGTGCTCTACGCAGTCGAGTCTGAGACGACGTTGCGGTATCCTCAAGAAGGAACAAAGCCGACATCCTCCTCATTTCTCGCTCCTCGTCCTCGCTTTCTTCACTCTCCCTTTGAGCGTACTTCAAGGTTTGCCAGGGGAAGATATCAGAGGATACATCTCTCATGCAGGGGACACTCTCCCACATCGGTGTCTCGAACATTTCCAACTTCTGTTTCAACCGGTAACCGGTCAACTTCTGCTGCCGCTGAGCCATTGCTGGTTTGAGCCTCATCCTGCGCTTTGAAGACGCTCTCAACCGTATGCCAGTCCTGCTGCGACGAATCTGCGGATCGCCGCTGCTCTCGTCCGATTCACTCAGAGAATCTGTTCCCGATTCAGCACGACCATAGGATTCACGCTCCGACATAAACTCGACCATAGCTTTATCTGGCTCCTCCGGTCCAGCAGAAGTCGCCCGTCTCGCCGTATCTATCGCGTGCGCGTCGGCTTTGTCAATCCACTCGTCACGGATGCTTTTATCTCGAGGAACGTCAGTGATCGCGTGCCCCGGGAAAAGGATCGTGTGGACCCCGGGAGACATTGGATCGATGCTTCGAGTGGCCTCTTCGGTATCAGAGTCCGGCATTATCTCCAGCTCTAGGGACTGCTGTGCGCGTGCCAACCAACTCTGCCGTCGGTTTCGATCCACCGGCATATCCACGAGGAAGTGCCCACCAACAACCGAGGATGCACTCCCTCCTCGGGAAATGTCTGCCGCAGTCCATGTGGCTCGTCGAGGCTTTTCGACAGGTATCTCGATTACCTGGTCGATGCATGACTTGCTTCGATATTGCCTGCGCTTGTAAGCGTCGCGTGCCACGCTGGCATCGCTAACCCGCTCTCGGAGCTCTTCCCATCCCTCGACTAGCTCAGCGAGCCCCTCCCTCCGGGCGGTGGGTTCACTCCTCTCCAAAGAAGTATTCATCGACGAACGAACAGACCGATCAGATTCGAGGGCTCGCATGCTTTCTATCCGTGCAAACTTGAGTCCACTTCTCATGCGCATCGGTTGACCAGGGCGTCGGTTCTCGGAACTAGGCTGGGCAGTGCCCGCTGTTTCTCTAGGTCCGCGCTCGTTCTGGAGGATGCCAGTCAACTGAGACAGGAGATTCAACCTGAGCCCTCTAGCGCGCTAACGAACGGCCGAGTTCCCCCGCCCTGTACTTCGCGCTTGTCCTCACGGCTCGAGAGAACATTCCTCTGCCGGTCTCGTCTCTTCCTCTGCACGCGTCTCTCTTTCGCTTCCTTAAGAATCTTCCGCGCCATGCCCACGTAACTGTGCAACAGAAGAGAAGTGTCTCAATGGAACAATAATCCAAGTCAAGATCGCGCTCCTCTTACAACGCCAGTTCCTGCGGGAACTCCATGATACTCTCGAGAAAATCGATAGTGTGCAGGACGTAGAACTCGGAGAACGTGAGACACTGGGCCTGGGAGGAGCGAACAAGCGCGCCTCTCCAAATCACAGAGGTGACTCCGAGTCGCGATACTCGAGTCTCGAAAGCTACCTGCACTATGCGAACAGAGTTCACTAAAAGCGAGAGCTCGCCGAAGTGGGTATCGTAGCCGTTGTCTCTCAAAGTCATAGACGATCGTGAGGACTTGTTCAGGAGACGAACCTGAGCCGACCAACTTCTCTTCTCTTGACCCTGGCTGCACCCACACAGGTACTCCAGATCCCTACTCTGACTGAAGAATAAGCGAGAAGCGATTACCTTCCCTCGCGCTAAGAAGTATACACAATCTGCTAGCTCTCCACACTCGAATAGGACGTCGTTTGGGCCGTACTCGACTGGTACGAGCTTCAAGACAAGATTCGCTGGCAGCTGCGCATCCACGTTGGGGCACTCGGAGAACATAGGAAGCCTGAGAGCCTGATGTACACGCTTGCACCGTCGGTCAGCGTGGAGGCCGTCATAGAGCGCCGGCTGGACACCAAGGAACCGTATTCTCACTGATTGAGGACGCCGCCGCGAATGTGTCGCTGCACTTCACAACGTAGCGGCAAAGAGAGCATACGCAGTATCTCGTCGCATTCAACACGATGAAGGCGATGTCTGCAGGAGAGGCCATATAAGTTGTTGGTAAGCAGTCGTTTCTGCTGCCTTCGCTACTCACCGCTCTTCTTGGGAACGAAAGTAGGTCTGGACCTTTTCCATGATAGCTGGGGGCAGGCGGAGATTCCGCCTCAGGTATGTGAGCGTATTCCTCCGCTTCGTTTGGAAGTGATTGAGTACGATGTCGGGAGGGCTGTAGAGCGTTTGCACCTAAGAGAAGTCTTTACCAGTTGGAGAAATCAGAAGAAAACGACAGCGGCAGGATTCGAACCTGCGCAGGCAGAGCCTAGTGGATTTCGAGTCCACCTCCTTAACCACTCGGACACGCTGTCATGCAAATCGTCAACAATTCGTTCTAGTCAAGGACGACTCCAAATGTTTTTCGGGCGCTCCGTACACGTCCGTACTCACATATCCGACAGTTAATCCGAAAGCAGCACAGCCCAGCAGCATGGCGATTATCGAGTACAAGCGCTCTCCCCAATGCCAGCCGTAGACGTTGCCGTATCTAACATACATATTACAGACGTGACCCCTCACCCACTCTAGTTTCCACGGACAGACCAGTTACAGTACCCCTCAGCGTGGCTGTCTCAACAGAGTACAGTAGCTAGGACACTTTCAATTCGCTAACAGGAGTCCATCTCAGGCGCCCGATGTGTGTAGCGTGGATTTGCCGGTGACCACGGCTATCGTGCCTATCGTGCTAGCGAGCTTATGAGCTCCCTCTGTCAACCCTCCCAGCCAAGAAACTCACCCGACTGCTGCGATGGTCTGTAGGCTCCAAAACATGCTCTGCAGGTAGGCCTCGTACACGTCCGGTAGCACGCATATACGGTCGCCAGGCGTGTAACTAAAAGGGCAGGTCTCACAACATGGGATTGAGCGCCATGAAGTCACTCATCCCAGTTGGTATACGAGGTTGCCTGTAGCTCGGCAGTCTCGCCGTCTACGCATGGCCTCTGGTGAAGGGTCACCAACTCTGTCGGGTATGCACCTACAGCGGGAGTGTTGAGGCTCGATGTCAGTACCACAAACATGGTGGCCCTGCCTGTCAGAGGGAAAGACCCAGGAACAATCTCATTCAGGGAAGGCCGAGCCTCGGCGGCCGAGGTATCGAACAATTTCATGGATGTCGGATTCGACGATCACGTCAATTGTGCCCCCGGTTGGCCATTCAGCATGGCTACGGAGAAACTTCTGATCATAGAGAATTTAAGACTATTTCCTGACAGTACGGCGCCCGAAGAAGCATCGCTCAATACGACACGTATTTGCTATCGACTGGTGCCCTCATAAATTTTCCTTATCTAATTCCCTCGACGGAGCTGTATAAGTGCTCTGAGCGCGCGTTAGACACACCGCAGTCAGTACGACCCAAACCAGAGAGTGCCTACCTTTGGCATACTCGAGCCTGTACATCCAGTTCTCGGATCCCGAACGGTAGAGCTCCCAGCCTACCATTCCGAATGCACAGGCGTTCCAGTGCGCAATGAGCAACTGATAACGGAGAGGGAGCTGGCTTCATCCGAGACTATGCGCCCTGCTAGTCCTTACCACTAGAACGCTGAACTTGGCCATCCCAATGAGAGTCATGGCGAAGGACTCAACCAACGCCCCTCCGAGCGAAGCCGAGAGCTCGTCCATCACGCCCTTCAGCTGAGGACTTGGGAATCAACACCAGATGGCAGATCGAGCGCTGGTGCGACGGGAGATTGGCGAGGGGAGAAGAGAATGAATCGACGTGGGCCGACCCACTTTCAGAACTCGAACCAGCTTGAGACCTCTCGCAATTCGTCCGACTCGGATGATTCGAAGCAGATTGGGGCCACGAGAAGCCGCCGACTGAGAGCGGCGCAGGCACACCGATGGATGGTGTTCGGTAGAGCTGACCTACATCGGTTCCCTGCTGCTGCCGTTATTATCCAAGAATAAGGGAACGAGGCGAGCAAGTCGAGTAGGAACCATCCCTTCAGGTAGTGCAGAGCAACCTGCAGACACAGGGGCTCCATCACTTGGGATGGGACAGGAGGGCGTCTTCTTATGCGGGATGACCGAGAGCGCTCTGACCTCCTTAGCGCCCATCTCGATAACTCCGTTAGGTCTCTGATAGCCGGTACAGAAGTTAACTAGCACGTCTAGGAGGAAGAACCTGCAAGCAACGCCGCATTAGGGCCGGAAGAGAGCCCGCACCACTGCGTGCCGAGCTGTGAGCGGCTTCGTCACGCGCACCCTGCGTACACTGTCACAATATCCTCAAAGAGCTCATAGCCCCCAGAAAGGTGTATATAGGGGAAAGCGAGCAGCAGAGGCACGGTAACGGCTTGATAGAGAATGAGGACGAGCAGGATGAGGTCCCAGGTTCTACGGAACCTGATGAGATCTTCTGACACAACCGGAACGCTGACTGACAGCCCACCTGCTATCAGGCCACACGAAGCACTCGGACCTCTGCAGAGTCTCCTTGACCCGGTCCCACAGACCTAGGCTCTTCGAGGCGCTCGGCTCAGCTGGTTTGCTCTCCGGCGCCCGCTGCGAGCCGTACAGAGTGGCGAGTGAGGCTTGCCCCGTCGCCAGAACGCTGAGGCCTGCTCCTCCCAGATTGTGCGAATCCCCGATCTTCTGCCGGCCTCCGATGATTCTCTGAGCATCGAACAAAATAGTCGGCTTCTACGGGACTGCGAACTTTCGGTGGAAGCGCTGACTGATGCTCACCTCTTCGGCTCTGTAATGGTCAACACAGTCCTCATCGAAGTCGGTGAAGAAGCCCTCGTAGGTTTGCTCCATCATCGTCAGCTGCTGGGCGTCTCGGTGCTCCACCTGTCTCGCTATCACCTGCCAACAGACAGGTCTTTCGCTGCCTAGGGTGGCGGGAGCGAGGGCCAACACAGTACTAGGACCCATTCGAATGCATGGGATCTTGGGGCCCTACTTCGACACCTTTCTGGACGAGCTTCCGCCCAGCATCGGTCATTGACTTCATTCTTCCCCTCCTCTGCATAGTTGAACGAAGATTCGGCTCGGACTTATGCGCCCGACGGCGGCCAGGGCGAAGGGCTCGGAGAGAGGTGCGCATCTACGAAGTGGCAACAAGGAACCTCTGCGACCTCCGTCATGACCATTTTATCAAACGACCTCCCTCAACAGAATCCACTGGTTCCGGGCCCAGAAATATGCCTTAACAGCCACGGCAACAACATGGACGGTCACGAGCTCGGTCCCTGTTCATCTCGAGTATTTAGATTCTCAGTAGCCGCGCGCTCATCAGGGCTCGATATATTTCCGTAGAGGGCCTTCAGTGGACTAAGCTCTCGTATGATGGACTCTTGAGAGGCACCTTCAGAGAATATAAGAAAAAGAAGCGAAGATGCAATGCGACTTTCACCGTACTCCACGGACGCATTGGTTCGAGTAGTCTACGCCAGGCCGTAGTGGATTCCACCTCGCCAGGAGGAAGGGCCCTCTCTCAGCTATGAGGTGACAACAGCAGGGTTCCTTTCCTAAGCGGCGATACTCCTCATCACGGCCGAGTACCGATGCGGATTCGTTAGGAGCACTATTCCACCTTATGACGCTGATGACAGCTCATTCACTGCGGCAGGTATTGACGAACAGATAACGCTGTTGACCAGAGCCACCATTGCTGCTGCTTCTGCTGCCAAGGCTACTACCAACGTCCCTTGCGTCCTCTACTGCATGGGCGATGGCGCAGTCGGCTTCAGCGTAACCCCAGAGATGCCTCTCGATCGCGGAGCGCAGACGTCGGATGGCTTTGTTCCGTAGCTGCGCAACGTGCAGCTTGACAATAGACCTCTCCCGCAGAGTGGCACCTGAGGTACCGTTCCCGCCCTGTTCTCAGCCCTCTGTTCAACTCACGATTTGGTGTCGAGCCACTGATCGCATTGAAGCACGGCTCTTTGCGTGGCGTCGTCCTTCATTAGTACGGCCGCTGCGGCTTGCACCTGTCCCAAAAGGAAGAGCTGCGGAGGTATGATGAGATGGTCAGTATCCATACTTGCTTCGGGCTTATTTTCAGCAAACCATCGGACACCACCTTTATCGCCTGACACGGGCAGTACTAGACTGGATCTACCCTGTTAGAAGGCAGCACGCGGACCGTCCCTGGAATCAAACATCTCCGGACGCGTTCCCTTGGGCCATTCAATACATGCCACGTCTGCGTCTTTCGAGCATCCCCTAGGAGGAGCCGTTCCTACACTCTCCGCTTCCATAAGGATTTCTGATGATGCTCCCTGTCTGCCGGAGTCTGGCGAGGGCGTCCTTCAAGAGAAACCAGGCAGGGATGGCTGCCATGGTGCTCGACAATCGCTTCGCTTCCGACATGTACTGCCGTGCCATCTACGGCATAATCCTTCATATCATTACAGGCCACGGAGCTACCACCTCGCGCCGCTCTTCTGTGAGCCTTCCAAGCTTCTCCCGCACGCTCTGGACGAGTTCGTTAAACGCACGATCATCCAGTGCCGGCTCCCAGAGGCTTCCTGCGGCCGTGAGAGCCTCTCCCATCTCGTGTATCCCTCCGAAATGGAAAGCCTCTCGAAGCTCCCTGATAATTGCGAGTACAAGAGCTTGGGGAATGAAGGGAATCTTCCAGTCCGCAAGGCGACGACCAGTACGTCTGGCCCTGTCGAGAATAACTCCATGTTGCAACGGAATTTCCGAAGGTTTTCTCCCTTTCCCCAACGTGGTTGCAGCCCGGCTTACAGGCGCACGCGCTGTATCTTCTTGAGCGTCTTCTCAGCTGTTGTGAGAGCCGTCTGCACCCCCTCCATCCACCCTATCCCAGCCTCCGTTACAGACGCCACTGCTGCACGCAGCTCCTCCTCGGACTTGGCCCCGGCCAGACGACCCGATACCCTGATAGCCAGGAAAGCCCTATAGCTCCCAGGCGAGAGGCCCCGCCGCAGGCCAGCTGACTACTTAGCAAGATGGTTCCTCAAGTCCCCTTCTGTGATTGGATCGCTTCCCCTGGTAGCACCCTCCCTTCTGGGCTCCTTAGTGAGCCTTTCAAGCCTCACTGGGGCATCTGCATCTGCCACTCGCTGGACGAAGACCCCAGCTTCATTTCGGTGTTTGACAAACCACCTCGCTGTGGGCGACCGTGCCTCTAGATCGCTTTCCCACGCTTTATCCGGCGTCGCCTGAGCAGAGCTGGATTAACCAGCCGCTGAGCGACAGCGGATGGGTCTCGTTGGTAGAAGGTTTAAGAGGCGTACGTCCCACTTCGGAAGCTCCACTCTGCTGCTGGTGCCGAGAGTTCGGAGGGCCAGCTGGACTGCTGGAGTCTCCAAGGGCGGTGTGAATGGTGGGCCTTTGTCGGTAGCCTGAGGAATTGATACGCGATACGAAGCCGATCGGTAGCCCACCTTCAAGTGAGGGGTAGGCCTGGAAGCATGCGACATCCCACTTTGCCGTACTAGGCACTCTAAAGGCCGTTCACTCGAACTCATCACCAGCAGCAGCACGAGGAGGGAGAGTCCTAGCAGGAGAGAGGAAAGCGACATCGACCCCATAGTAACAACTCGACACGAGGCAAGGGATGATGAAATTGTCTGAGGAGGCCGCCTCCTGCCATCTCAGGCTAGATACTGAATTGCTGCGGTAGTGGACGCAGTGACGAGAGCATGCATAATGGTATTAGTAGTAAGATGATCACAACACCCCTACAGTTACATGTGAATCATGCTCTGCCCCCAGCTGGGGAGTCGAGGACCCTCTGCCACCGCAAGGACATCGGCCTTTCCTTCTCCTATCCCTCCCAGCGTCACCGGCCGTGCCGCATAGCAGCACGCTCCTCAGCCGAGAACGGCGTCGACCCCTTGGCTCCGTAGCTCTCCGTTCAGCCCTCCGCCGTGAATGGTTAGATTCGCTGCTGATGATGGAAGATTCTTGCTCCGATAGGACCATGCTTCGCTCGCCCGCGGCTTTCCTATTCTGACAACCCCGGCGCTTCGACTGCGGCCAGAAGAACTCTTCTCGACGTTCATACGCCTACGCCGAGAGGCAGTGGTGAAACCGCCGAGCTGCGAGGACTTACTCGCTGATCTTTGGCCCGGTGTAGCTCGATAAGGGCGCCAATATCCCGCAGCGAGGAACCTTCTACTGTCGACGCGCTCGACATGCCCTCGCAACTTCTCCGACCACCACAAACTGAGGCCCAGCGGTCCCGCAGCTCTCCGTCCGATAGGAGTGATCCGTCCGCTTCGGACTCGCTGCTGGTCCGAGCTGTGAGATGGAGCTCGACAGACTCCGGACAGCACATCGCCTGTGGTAGAGTAAGCCGCTTAGGGAGCTTCTGACAGGCGACTCATCCAACCCGGCAGAGCAACCGAGTCGGGCAGGATACGCCCAGAGCGCGATGCTCAATTTCGCAGCGACCGTCCCAGAAATCTCTGGAGCGTCAGAGGTCCAACGCGAGATGATTAACCCAAGAGCATCTCACAGACAACATGCGTGGATATACCGTTGAAGCGGCGGGCTTGCGAAGACCCCGTCCTCACCGGGTGTCTCCTTATCAGCCTTTCTCTGACGCTCAGAAGTCAACTCTCGCAGGAGCAATCTGTCACGCTGTAGTGTCCGTTCCAGCTCGTTAATACGGTCATCGAGGGCCGCTGAGAACTGCCGATCTTCGGTCGGCACCGGCCACCTTGGCTCCGAGCAGCGCGCAATCAGAGACGCAGATCGGAGGCAGTGGCACACTAAAAAACGACAGCGTGAGCCTTCCCCCTGCCCTCCAAATGAGCGGCTCGTCACCTAATGTTAAGGCTGGAAGTCAGGGGTATCGGTAGTGAGAGCACTCATCTTCCTCTCGGACCGAATTCCCTTTCCCTTCCGAAGCCTCAGGGTAGAGCAGCTGAGCATGGAGCTCAGTAGGGTCCATATCGTGAATCACCGGGCGAGCCTCGGCAGCACCTGACGACAGAGCCCTGCTTCCGACCCAAGGTGCGCCCCGCCCCACCTTCCGCCAACGCCGCTGTGAGCTCTCTAAGGGTCATGCACATACTCTGCATAGTGGTTAATGCTACTTTACCCGGAGCAGCATCAGTGATGATCTCCAGGAAGTCGCCCATGCCACCGAGGCCTAGCGCCAATTGCGTACTCATCTATGAGAGCAACAACTTGTTGTGCAGTAGTAAGTGAACTCTGTTCATTTACTTGCTGCCAACAAGCATTTGAACAGAGTTCAACAGGTCGGCTAGCGAGGCCCTGCGAGTCCATGAAAATGTCGACTACCTCGGTTTCTATTATCGGAGGGTTATACCCAGGCACCGCCCTCACCTTGACAAGGGCTGCTGTTGCCCTTTCATGAGAGCTCTCCTCCTGGATTCAGCAACGACGCTTCATCTTCCAGCGCGGGAAGAAGTGTCTGAGGAGGTGACTTGGCATCACTGCCTTCCTCTCGTACTCCTCTCACTTGCTCGGCCCTGAGTGATGCTCGAGCTATGCCAGCGATGACCTCGCACAGCCTCTCCTCGGGCTCCACTTGCAGTGGTGTTTGTTGAAAGATCATTCAGAGCACCATATTCTTGAACAGGCCCATCCGAGCGTCCGCGCTCTACCACACCTTCCCCAACTCACAGAACACAACACTCTGTGTTTCCCTTTACGGCTGTTCAAGCTCAAGATTCAAGAGCGTCGTCATGTATGAGAATGTACAGCAAAGTGTCATCATGGCATCGGCCATTACAACAACGATCGTGTCATAGACACGGAGGAAAAGATATCACGGTATTAATCATTGGCAGCTCTCCGGCGAGGACTCCTCGTCGGTAGTGCTCGCGTTGTCTGAATCTGACTCTGGCGCCTTCGCCAGAATGGCGTTGCTCAACGCGCCAGACACCGAGGGCGCCGCTATTAAAGTCGGCGCCGGCTCACGACCCTGGGTTGTCGACTCTCCGCTACTCCTGGACGCTCTTGTGGGTTTCTGAAACAGACTACAATACCCCGAGTAAAACTTGTGATAGCTCTCCGAGAAGCGAGTGCGAGGAGACTCACATGAACACCCCGAAGGACAGGACTCAGGAATCGCCGAGCCGACAGTTTCTTCAACCACCCTGCTACAGCCTGCCGATACACGATCTGCAAAGAAGAGCAGATTTGGATCACTTGCGGATGTACTCGTAACCCACCACGGCAGCTGTTAGAATGAAAGCTGACATAATCAAGGAAATTATGACGTTGAGCAAAGTCTGGGCAAACGGGAGAGGAGTGCCGTGATTCACTGCCTTCACAGTGGCAAGGCTTCCTCTCCTGAAAAGTGCAGCAGACTACCCTCAACGACTGGGCACTAGTAGAGTGGATTACAGAGAGCCAGTACTGCCTGGAGGTGCCTCGACTGTCCCCGGAATCAGTGGCCACTGTGCTAAGGCGGCCTGAAGGGGAGGAGAGGTTTGACATATCTTTTATTGTGCTGATTACCATGACGCTCCTGTCCATGGTTTGCTCAGTTTCTTCTAAGGCGTTCAGAATCTTCGATGTTGCCGTAACCTAAATCAACAGAACACGATGATAGCCGGGCCGCGCGGTCGAGAAGCCGAGCTCTACTAGGTCTGCCAGTTGATACTCCGATCCTCTTCGGCGGAGGGCAAGAGTCGAGCAAGCCGCGGAGAGATAGTAGAGAATGGTGTACTGCATTTAACGTCTTATACTGCGTTAACTGCCAAGACACTGCTGCTCCGACGAAACCAAACTTAGCCTTCTAGTCGCACATTCGCCGCCCGCTCCCGCCCTGGGTCGACCATCAAAGCCTATCAGAAGCCAGGCGCTAACCAGATTCAAGGCACCCACGGAATGCAGAACGTTCGACCAACGCGCAGCGGGCTCTCGACCTTCGCTATTTTAGGGCGAGCGAGATTAACCACGCGCTGATAACAAGGCTGGCTCCCCTTGCTTGACGAACACGAGGCGCTCAGAACTGGGCAGTGAAACGTGGTGGGTGATGATGAAGGGATCAAACACCGGAAGACAATCATCTTCTTTTCTTCCAGCTGTTCTTCGCCGCTTTGCTCTTTCGCTTGACCTTGTACGGTGCCCGCAGCTTGGCCAAGGTTTGAGCCTCACTAAGACGACGACGAGTCCATGCCTGGACCGTCGAGTCCTTAAGGGCATCCGACAGCAGTGAGACTCCAGAGCCTGACACACCATTGGAGGGACCATAAGGTACTTTCTGACACCTCTAGCTACAGGACCCACCTCGAGATGTCTTGTTGTAGGTTCCTGCCGCTTGGCTCTCTGCGCCGCCTCCTGCCCTGACCTTGCCGCCCCCGACTTCAACGCCCACATGGAAGTGGGTGGGCAGCTTCTTGCTGTCCAGTCGCTTCATGAACTTCTTCGGGTCCATATACGGCTTCAACTTGAGTATCTGACACGCCAGCAGCATCCCTAGCTAAGCATGCCTGCAACTCGACATACCCTGAGTTCATTCTTCATCTGAGGTGTCAGTTGCTGCCGCGGCAAGCCGAACCACCCATCAAGGCGTTCGTCCTTCCCTCGCTTGGCCTCCTTCCTGCACACCAGAAAGACGACTCTAAGGGACTCGGCCATACAGCACCTTACCTTTCGGCAACAGCCTGTACGACATCTGGTGCCGCGCTGTTGAGAGCCAGGGGATCCCGCGAGGGCAAGGGCTTAGTAGCGTTATCTCCGATGACCTCCTCAGGGTCGACGTTCCAGTCACCTAGTGAAGGAACACACCTCTCGCCATGCTCAACTGTCCGGCATTCCCTCCCTAAGACCACACCCGCCTTAGCCTTCGTATTCAACCCTGCCAGGGTAATGGCGGAGCTCTCACTAGTGTGATCAGACGAGGCGAACGTCCGAGGGGGTTGCCGTGTGGTCGCCTTAGCCAAGTCGAGTCCGTTGAAGAACTCATTTCCCGTTTCCTCAGAGCTCTTAACCACGCCCGGCCGAGGTTTCTTCGAAGAATCTGAAACAAGAAACCCGAATCGATGCATGGACGAGCTGCATTGCGCACAAGCTGAACCCAACATACGCTGATAATCCTTCTCAACCAGTAACCACATGATTGCCCTATAGGGTTGCCCAGCTGGATTGAGCCTGTTACCCACACTGGTGCTCACCTTCCGCCCGCGCCTTAGCCTTCAGCCGGTCACTGACGAACCTCATGACGAAGTCATCATCGTCATCATCGCTGTCGACACGCAGAGTCGCCGACATCTTGCGAAAAGAACAGCAATAACTGTATTTATCATCACACAGACAGGGCCCCAGGCAAGCTCAACGCAAAGGTTGGAGGTTGTTGAAGACAAGTGAAGGAAGTGAAGCTCTTTGTAGCAATGTTAAACTGGTACTGGTGACAGCCACTCCCCTAGGAGGGGAGGGCGAAGGCACAACCACAAACACAGCGAGAGTCACTCGACCCCTGATCATCGCCGACGACCGCCACGACCTGGCAATCACATATCATTACTTCGACGCGCGGGGCTCCTCCCGCCTACCCTTGCCCATCATGCCGGCCATCTTCGGAGGGGTCCATGCCCATGTTGCGCATCATGTCCTGCATGCCCTCCATACCACCCATTTGGTCCATCATGTTCTGCATACCCCCTACCAAGCGAGCCATGACGATCCACGCCCGACACCACCGTACTACCAGCGCCACCCAAACCCTTCATCATATTCATCAGGCCTCCTTGACCACCCATCTGCTTCAACATCCTGACAAGCCACCATCTACCTAGTGCTACGTCTACATAACGCAATCGATCAGAGTGTTCACCAGCCCCATCATACTAGAAGTCTATTGTTAACTACAACTCCCTCTTTTATCTGCTCTATCTCGTTCATTATGAGCTCAATCTACCTATGTTGCGACCTACCACTACTTCCCCTACTAGGGAATAGCGCAGCAGTTCACCACACACTAGGCCTTCCACAGCCCAGTCCTGCACACACCGGTCCCCCTTTCCTAAGACACCCCTAAGCTCACTTGGGATCTATCATCTTCCCCATATTCTGCATCATCTGGTTGGGGTTCCGCATCATTTGCTGCATCATCTTCGGATCGCCAAGTTTCATCTTGCCCATTTTCGACACCATCTTCGAGTACTTCCGATACTCCTCCACAAGCGTTTCAACCTGAATGACCATGGTATCTTTGGCCTCTGTAACGAACCAGAGTGACCTACTTCTCGCACTGCATGACCCGATCCCTTAGCCACTCGAAGTATCCGGCTCGAGCTCCCGCAGAAGTCCTGCTCGCCATCAAGTTCCCTAAAACCGTGACATCCCAGCTTCAACCTAAGATTCTTCTATCATTCTCACTTGTCGGTCATAGAGTCCATCATGGTGAGGTACGCCTTCATTTTTTTCATACCCTCCTGCTCCGCCCCTGGAGGGAGCATCGAGCTCTGCATCCCCGGTATCATAGACATCACCTTCGACAAGGGGCCCATCCGCATCACCTGATACCATCTCTTTCGCGCTACTCCCTCGCCCTAGTGATCTCGATCCCCTACCGTTCCAAACTGTTCCCTCAAGTCCCGCAGTGAGAACTGCCCTGACTGCATTCGAGCCATCAAATCTCCCTGCTTCTCCAAAGGCATCGCCTCGCCAATCGTACCTTAAAACATAGGTCAGTCCCGGCCTTGTGACGGCCAGCAGGGGACTTACTCATCAACCCCTTGATGTCGCCCAAGCCGAGTAGCCGCTGTACAAACGATTGAGCATCAAAAGGCTCAAATTCGTCAAAGTGCTCGCCGGTACCTGTACACGACAAATTCACGCCGACAACGAAGATTCCACTTGAACCGACCAATGAAAATAATCGGGGAGTCGGTTGCCGCCACAGCCGACAGAGCTCCGCCTCCCTTCGCATGGCCGTCCAGTTTCGTCACGATCACGCTTCCCACGGACACCTGAGACGGCGTCAAAATGAGCCCAGCATCAGACGAGGGCGCTATTCTGAGCTTACAGTGTCCTTAAACGCCTTAGCTTGCTCGAAGCATGCCTGGCCTATGTGCGAATCCATCACGAACACAATATCGTCGGGCTTCACAGCATCAGCCACTTGCGTCATCTCATCGAACAGTGCAGCTTCCTGCCAAAACACAAATGATGCCGCAGAGGCGTTCCCTTTGGCGACTAACCTGACGGTGTCTCCCGCTAGTGTCCACTATAATGATCTCGTACTTATCCTTCTTGAACAAGTCTACTCCCTCCTTAGCTATCTTAACAGGGTCCGATTCTATATAGGAACCGTAGAATGGTATCTGTAGCACGATGGCTCGCGAGCAAACACGAAGACCACATTCCGCCTTGCCGCAGCCGGGTAATGGTATCAGCATCGGCACGCTGACTAGCCGATTCAATCTCTACCCCTCACCGTCCGTAGTTTACCTTGACTTTAGTGGCATTCTGTTTGAGCTGATCGAACGCTCCAGCTCGGAACGTATCAGCGCACACTAGGGCAACGCGCCAACCCTTCCTCTGGTAATAATGGGCATACCTACAACTCGCCTGTACCCCTGATAACCAATGCCTGCTCTCACTTAGTGCAGCTAGTCGTCTTGCCACTGCCCTGTAACCCCACGAACATGATCACATTGGGCTGACCTGAGGAGCTCCCAGCGATGCCCACTTCTGCCATACAGCTGCAACCTACCTTTCTTTGGCTTGTAAGGCTCCTTATCAGGACTTAACATCTCAACAAGCTGGTTGACAACAGCCTTCTGTATCACCCGCTGCTTGTTCGACCCTGGTGCTGCCAACTCTTCCAAGTCCACAGTCCGCTTGATGTTTTTCCGAAGTTCCGCTACGTACCGGACCTACAAATTCGGAGGGCACTCATAAAATCCCTATCAATTTCACGGAGCAGTCTATACCCTAGCGAAGCACACCCCAGTTGACTTCGCATTTTCACGAATCCAGATGGAATGCCAATTGTAGTGGAAAGTCTGTGCCGCCCCCGCCCGAGAAGCACTACATTAACATCAGCCTGCAGCAGTGCGGTCGAGATCTCCTTCAAACACTCGTCCAGAACAGCCTCGTCAATGACGGTGGCCTTGCCGAGCTTCCGGAGAGCTCCCGAAATCTGCTTACCAAGGTCGGCTAGAACCATGATGACAAAACTACAATCAACTACTACTCCAGTACTCAACGCCCTCAGTCAACTCGATGCAGAAGAGTACTAAAACATGCTACCCAGCAGAAAGCAGGACGAGCAGTTCGCAATGGAAAACGACAAGAAGCCATAGGAGAGTCTGGCCACCAACTGCATCAAGGGTGGTCATGCTGACTTCACATTTCATCATGAACTACACTCCCCATGTCCCCCAGAGCCCTACGTACTGCGCCCACCGCAGCCTCGACATTAACGGACACTTTCTTCTTGCCCATGGCCCGCTCGTCCTGGCCGGCTCCATCTAGCAGCACACGCTCATACCGCAACCCCAGAGCCTCCGCGATGTACATGTAGTGCCATACCAAGAGGGTTAGCAAAGCCCAGCTCAACCACCGCAGCTCCCTCTTTACAGAACAGGATATTAGAGAGGCCCGCTCCGTGGACACCAACCACCACTGCTGCCCTTGAAAACAGCGCCACGGCATCCTTTGGCCGCCCGCCTCTGCCCCGTCGAATTCTCTCACGTCAATCCGGCCTATCTTCCGGAGAGCTGCCACAAGCTGTCGTTCATTTTTCAATATCCTACTTTCGTCTCGAGAAGCCTTTCGCACGATCCACAAAACCAAGGGCACTTCCGAGGCCTCCCCGTTCACGCCGCCAGCTCCCCGAACCATAGCACCTCGCAATTCTTGCAGCAAGTGGCTTGGGAGTTATACAGTGGAGAGGCAGACCATAGGATGGATCGGCCACGGTAGGCCAAGTATGTGACCACCTCTGACAAGCGTGCTCGGGCCTGCCTGGAGCCTTCTGTCGGGTAATAAACTTTCCTAGCATTCTCGATACCTAGTCCTCTCAACACGATGTCTGTTAACTCGTCAACAAAGGGCGCCCAGGGCAAGAGGATCTGCGCGCAGCATCATATTGAGCGTAAATTACGAAAGCCACTCGCCTGAGGGTGAGTAGTAGCCCTGATGTCCTCCTGCATGGCTACAAGCCGCGCCAAGGACTCCAGCAGGAAATGATAGAACATCGTAGACCGGTATCCTACTGTAACGAATACCTAATAAACGACCGGGGCCGCCGGCTAAGACATTCGCCGGAATTCTCTGCAGCCGACTGGTGCGAAACCAGAACCAACAGCAAGCCACGCGGAGTGCCGGATGGGTGCGGTAGACAGAGCTTTTCGCACCACGACGATCACCTTTCCCTTGTAAACCCTTGGCCGCTTTTCCATAGCTGGAGCCGCTGTTCCGTGGACTGGATCCGCAAAGGGAAGATTTTGGGCAAGATTGAGATACAGATGTGCCGAGACCCTGAAGGCTTCCAATTCCCCCACAGGCCTCTCCATTTGCCCTATACTACATCGTCAATGTGCAGCTGGGCCTATGGAACATAACAGCATCACCACCCATCAGCTCAACCTCAGAGAGCGTCAACTTGCCTTCCTCGACTACTTCCCCTATGCGGCCTAAAGAGCCAGTCACAATATCCGACGGCCATGAGTTCCGAATATCAAACCCCTGGCATCTAGGTCTACCATACTACCTTCAACAGCACATCGGAGTACTGGACTGGCTCGTCGAATGGCGGCTGTCTGGGCCTCCCTCAGGTACTTAACCGCCATCGGCCACGCGCCTTCAGGATCAACTTCCGAACGCATCATATACATTGTGCCTAGCAGGCACCTCCTGTGAATAGCAAACGCTAGACTTTCTAACCGTCGGAGCAAGTGCCGGCGGCTGCGTGCTTGAAAAGTGGTACATTCATCTAGCAGCCCTAGAACCTTACCAAGGTCGTGCAGATAGGTAGGATGCTCCGGTACCAGCTCGACTTGTCTCCTGGCCAACTCGATGCTCCGTGTGATGTTCCCTTGACCGTCCTTATACACCCTGTCCCGCTCCATGGACACCTACCAAGCGGGCTTCCACGGTTCCATCGGGCAAGAGGAGCACCACCCGATCTCGTAAAGGTCGGCCGAGACCTTAACGACCGAGGCTCGCCACCAGTTACTACTTTCCCGATCTCTGCGATTCTGCTGCGCTCATGTATGTGTTCTCTGAGTCGATCAGCTTCCACGCTGGACAGCGTCAACCCCTCAGACTTTTCAACAGCCCGCCTCGCCTCCTACCCAACCACAGACCTCCGTAGAAATCTCCCAACCTCTCCCGACTACCTCCCACAACGCCAGGCTTCTATCCATGTAGTTGGCATTGAGCTCGAGGTTGGCCATGGTCATGTGAGCTTGGGGATCATCCGGCTCCAGTGCGGCCGCCTCCGAGTACAAGTCTCGGACCTTCTGTAGCAGCCCTGAGAGCATCGCTGTTGCCTAGGTACGACAGCGTTGCCGAAATGCGGGCGGTGTACAACGCTCCAAGGATGGACGCTCTCACCGAATGCCTCGTCAAAACGAGACTGAGCGGCGGCCTGGGAGGCCTGCCCAGCCAGCAGTAGCATCTCATCGCAAAGACCATCATAGCGATCATCGGACTCCACCGCGGCAGCGAGAAATAGGACTAGCGTGGCGGCCCATGGTGATGAAAGGTGCATGCAAGGGAGATACAAACTACTTCATGCATACAGGCATCATCAAAGACAACCCGCTTTCTACGCACCATTACCGTTCTACCACGCCCGACCACAGAGTGCTCATTCTAGAGGTAATTAAAGCAGGTGCACCAGCAGCAGGCCTAACTCTAATCTAGCCCGAGGAGCAATTAGTAATTGCCAATTGCTCATCAAACCTCGTCCACGCCGTCACACTCCCCACTATCGCTGGTCTCCCCACGCCGTACGCCACATAACTCTCCAAATGGCCCTCGGGGCCGCAGATCTGTCTGCTCCAAGCTGGATACTAGTCACGCAGGTCCTCTTCTCTCAGAACTTCCGCCGACGGGTCATTTGGCATCCGCTGGTGAAGGAGCCACTATGCGATGGAGAAAGGGAACGGTGCGGGGATCGAACCCGAGACCGCTTCCGAGCGGAATTCTACAGGTCGCGCGCGCCCGTTTTCCCGCAAGATCCGTGTTGACGCGTACGGTGCGCGAGGAACGACTCCTATTATCTCGTGGGTAGGCAGGGATATTGGCATCGAGTGGTTACTCAAGAACCAGCCATGCCGGGCATCGGTTCGACTTTAACAGCGACATCGCCAGCATGTTCGACATTAACAGCGACATCGCCAGCATGTTCGACTTTGACAGCGACATCGCCAGCATGATCGACTTTGACAGCGACATCTCATCATCTGCCGAGTCATCTTCGGGACGCGAGCCCGAGGTCGAGTCTGACGCGAACAGGACGGCCCTTGCACAGATCGCCAACCGCCTGAAGTGCCCATTATGCAAGGTGTGTGTCAGGCTGATGTTGCGGGTCCTTCAGCGGAAATGGTTGCTTCAGAAGCTCTGCCGCCATGCAGTCGCCGCGAAGTGTTCGCATCTCTTCTGTCGTTGCTGCCTTCGACGCTGGAAGAGGGTATCGCGTCGTTCCAGGAAGAAGTGTCCCGCTTGTTGTAGAAGGCTTGGCAAGGCTGTGGCGCTGGAACTAGTAGATTCAGTATCGCAGATATTGAAGGATAGGGGCCTGGTGAAGTGAGTGACGTTCGTGGACCCTCCGTGCCGATGGTGATGATGACCAGTTACCCAATCTGTTCGTTGTATTCAGGTGTTTGCCTTCTCTGGCACTGGAGCTTCTCGCCCCTACAAAATTCACACTCTTCTTTCCCATGCATCAAGGGGCCCTGTCTTGTGTGTAGTCTTTTTCAGATGGGACAGGTGCGTGGGGCTAGTCGTCCAAGTGTAGCCAGTGCTGCGCTTCTGCTTGTTTATGCACTTCTCGAGTCTGCTCAGCAACTTACTCTGGTGTCCATGCTTACCGCCTCCCGTCGTGTCATCTGCTGCACCCAGTCTCATGGTGGTCGCGTGGGTTCTACCAGAACACTGGCGACCCTCAACGGCAGAATGCCAGAGTTCACCCGCTTCGCGTCAGTCCTTCTAGCGCGCTACTCCTATCCCCGCATCATCTCTCCTCAGTCCCATTCGAGAGTCCGAGGTTTCCCGCGAGATGACGACTCGCTACATGAAGGATCTCTACGACTTCGCCGATACCGACATCGTCATCACGGGAGCCGGATCCGCCGGCCTCTCTGCCGCCTACGAGCTTTCCAAGCACCCTGATGTCAAGGTGGCCCTCATCGACCAGGGCGTCTCTCCTGGCGGTGGAGCCTGGCTTGGTGGACAGCTCTTCTCGTCTATGGTACGACTACCAGCCCTTGACCGATTCCTATTCTCTCTTGTTCAGGTTGTTCGCAAGCCAGCACACCTTTTCCTCGATGAGATCGGAGTCGAATATGATGATGCCAGCCCTAACTACGTCGTTGTTAAGCACGCTGCCCTCTTCACTTCTACCATCATGGCCAAAGCCTTGGCTCGTCCCAACATCAAGCTCTTCAACGCGACCGCTGTCGAGGATCTCATTGTCAAGAAGGGTCGTGTCTCCGGTGTCGTCACCAACTGGACTTTAGTCTCTCTCAACCATGACACTCAAAGCTGCATGGACCCCAACGTCATGGAGAGCCGTGTGCTCATCAGCGCCACTGGACATGATGGCCCAATGGGGGCATCTGGTGTTAAGCGCCTTGAGAAGTTGGGTCTTGTGGACCCTCTCCAAGGCATGGGTGCCTTGGACATGAACTCTGCTGAGGATGCCATCGTGGAGGGTACCAGAGAGGTTGCCCCGGGCATGATCGTCGCCGGTATGGAAGTGGCCGAGCTGAAGGGAGCTCCTAGAATGGTAAGTGAACGCTCCAGATTGTGTGGATTTCCCATGCTGATGACTTCGCCGGTTCGAAGTTGTCAACAGAATGCGTCTCATCCTTATCAGTCCTTGCCTCACAGATGAGTCTAGAGTTCCCTCTTCTGATTTCAGGAGCGGCATCTCTTGCAACTGCCACCGCCTACCTGTTTTGGAATGGCTTACTGAGTATCTTCTTCAGGGCCCCACTTTTGGTGCGATGATGATCTCGGGCGTGAAGGCTGCTCGAGTCGCCCTGCAGATTCTCGCTGATATGAAGAATGAGGCTATTCCCAAGGTTCAGGAGAGGCCATTGTCGGCCAACACCGTGGAGGGCCAAAAAGTGACCGCCGGTATGTGAAAATTGTTGGTAACTGCTCGATGCTGTTTTGGCCCCATTTATTCGGTATCGTCTGCGTACTCTTCTCCGTGTCGTTACTAACATCGACACCTCTCAGAATTTTTGGATATCCATGAGGGTTGTTGGGTTGCGTAGAACGCAGTTGGAATCTCTGGAAGAAAATTTTCACGCTAAGTTTCCGTCCAACAAATTTCTTTCCCCGGTAACAAAGGCGGTAAATAAAATAACACATGGTTCGGCGAAGTGAGAAACTTTTGGACGTTATGATGACAGTAGTGATCAGACTTCAACTCAAATATTTCCGTTCTATCTCGGCCCAGTCGTCGTCGTCCTCCTCTGTCTGATATGTAACGTGAGAACTATACGCTCGGAACCTGAGACTTGATACATCGACGGTGTCAACGACCCCTGGAAAGTACGCCTCGGCGATTCCCTCGAAACCTTCGACTTCACTAGCCGGAACCTGATGAGGACTGCTTGCTCGTCCGAGGAGGATCGAGCCTACATAGCCAACAGTTGGTGCCTTGAGAACTGGAGACAGGTCGACTGTATTCTGCTCCCGTGGCGCTGCTCCATCAGAGGCGCTCAGATTGATGGCCCGTCGGCCCAGTAGCAACTCTGAGCTCAACTTTACTGACGTCCCCTCGGCAGCTAGCCTCTGAAACAGAGACGTTACACGAAGCGCAGCGCTTCAGGGGCCTACCGCTCCAGAGCTGTCCTGGCTGGCGACGATCTTCGCCCACCATTCACTGAGGTCCACGGCGTCGGCCAGTTCGGGACCCGAATAACTCGGATCTTCCTCGATATAGTAGCAAGCTACATCATCATCCTCCTCCTCTTCATGGTCAAAGGAGCTCGTGCTTACATCGGAACTGAAATTCACTCGAGTCCCATGGCGGTTCGAGTACGGTGTCGATACATTCGTCGCTTCGCCGGTCGTCTGGTATTGGCTGCTTCCTCAAGATGAACATCGAGAACACCCGAACATCGAACGGTCGGCAGAGAGGCTGGCTCTTCTGTTACCTACACCGAACGCCTGCTGGAGGAGGCCGACTGGCGCATGTGACCAACGACACGATCAATCCATTGTGTTGACCTCAGTCTCTCTTACCTTTCTGAAAACCCGAGTGCGCTTACGTGTCGGCTCACCGACGACCTCGTCGTTTTCGTGTATAACTACGATGGAGCGGCTGACTGTAAGGGAGTGAGGAAGTCATCCCTTCTTGTCCTTACCTAAACCGGAGGGGAAGGACTCCTCTCCACTGGGCACCAGCGAAGAATTTCGGCCCCGTTTCCGGAGTCGCAATACAAGCGGCTCCACCGTGGGACCCGAGGGCATTTGCGTTAGGAAGAGGACACAAACTGTTATGGAGACCGAGCCTTTTAATAAAAAGGACAAGAGCCACTCTCGCCCACCACAATGCAACTCAAGAGAAGCGTTCTCAACGGCGTGAGCGAGGCCTCTCGAGCTGAGAAAACGCTCGCGAAATTGCACGGCAGCGAGTGCACGAGTGACACATGATAGTGATATTCAGAAACCAGGCCCGCAAGCGGGATGCTGACGGATGAGGATCTAAGCCACACCCAGACAAGACAAATGGGCTGCAACCTGCCGGTACTTTCTTGAATTCGTGATGATCAATATCACGTGTGATCTCCTTCGCTACGTCTACTTTGAATCTGGCGTACACGAGCGTACGAATCATACACGTCGTCACTATCCTTATGTCTTCCCGACGCAACTAGTAACTCAAGGATCCACTACCACATACAAGACACACTATTGATGAATAGGAACATGCCAACCGAGGAACCATCCACCTCACCTTGTGAATAGTGCCCACGGTCTTCGCAGCATTCTCGATCCTATGGGTAAGGCTGTAGAGCGGAACTTGTACAACCACTCGGATCACGGTTCAAAGACCAGAAGCTAATATGGTCCCCAGAAGGGGGATGTTCTCTTACAACTCGAAGGCCATGTTTCTCTAGCAACAGGCAAGAGGTACTGCATTTGCCGGTGCACTTCAGTTTCGGTGCTGTACTTGCAGGGTTCTCTAGCCTAACAGGTTCCTGGACCGGGAGTACTCGTGAGGCAAGCGTGAGTATTGGCAAGTTGGACTAGGATCGCATGCCAAAGCGCACCCTTCTACAGAGCAGCACGGACACGTAACTCGGTGAGCCTTTCTAATTCAAGGCAAAGGCAACCAGGGGCAAGTAACGGGATAATTAGCCGCGACTCAGAACTCGAGGATTTCTCATCACACAAAGCGCACAGGGGGCATCACACACATGGAAGTAATGTTTGATAAATATGAACAGCACACTCGAAATACACATAAGGCTTGATCAGTCTACTCATGAGCCGCCTTCCACTCATCCACGAGCCTCTTAACGTTGGTCAGTTTTGGCACGGGTAAAGCCTTGTGGTGGAACTCAGCCACCCAATCCATGCCCTGGTCGAAGTCCGGTGGCGGGTGGGCCGCCAAGAAGGCGAACACCTCCCTGCACCCTTCCGTCTTCTCCTTATCAGGCAATAGGGCCTTCAGCTCCTCAAGATCTTCCTTCTTCAGGTGAGAGAATGGCATAATGGAAGAGAAGTGCTCGTGCGCCTCCTCCACTTCGGTAACGTCCCTAAGCCTGATCTTTGTACCACCAAGTTCAGAGTGAATAGTGAATATCCCCTTTTGAGACCTGAAACGAATATGTACACACCAATCTCAACCTGAATAGATCGGTCAGCTGAAAACTCCTCAGGAGGAAGCATCATCACAGCACGACAGCCTACCCAATGAAATGAAGAAGCGTCCTGTACTGGTGGCCTTCGTTCCGGAATCGGGTTAACTCGATGAGCCTTTCAACGTTCTCGGTGTCACGTGAGAAGAAAACAGTCAATTCCTTCTTTCTCCACCTAATCTTGCAACTCTTGCCACCGGAGCCATTAGATACGTCACCGGGGACCTGCAAGGCGGGCAGCACCAATGCAAGAGACACAGCCTCAGCTTGAAGCATCCAATACTCTCGAGGAGACACATACCGTTGCTGACCCCTATGGAGCCCGTCGGGCTCAGCCCGAGTACAAGTGGACTTACATCAATCGGGCTTCGCTCAGCGCTCTTGAGAGCCGCAACCACATGGAGTAGAGCTAGGACCGCGATGAGAGAGAGTCATGGATGGTCTTCAGGGGAGCTGGTGATACCGTGGTGATACCTCCCTCTTCTCCCACTCGGAAAAAAGGGCAATACACCGGCTTCGTAAAACAGGTGGAGCCGCTGTAGAGTCGGAGGACATGGAATATGAACTCTATGGACTTCCTCTTATTTGTACCAAGGCGGCGAGATTTCCTCCCTCACCTTTGTTACCTTTGCCTCACAAAACCGACTTCACCCAAAGCTGGCAACAACACTGTAACCGCTACGGCACCCAGTATCGGAGATTATCCTCATCGACTACTCAACAACGCAAGTCAAGCAGCCTTCAAGGTTGCGACTGGGGCCTCGAGAAATTATACAGCAGACAATCACAGAACATATAGATTCACAGCAATAACAAATAGCAGCATCGTGTTAACATTCAGAAAAGGAATCCAATCTCTTAATTCGGGGAGGTTCACGTTTCGGTGGAGGCGGCGAGCAGGCTGACGAGGTCGATGCCGCCGCGGTCATGCCGGCAATCTCCTTCCGGACGGGCTCCACAATCGGCCCGAACGCCGCGAACCTCTTCTGGAGAAGATGAGAATCCCAACACTTGATAGCTAGCGAGAAGAGTTCGACTTCAACTGGTCGAAGAGCCCAGGGCCTCCGACCGTCCCGAGCCAACGGACGAGCCCATTCTGAGACGTAGCAGTCCAAAACCTGCACAGTGTCACCATCAATAAGGGCTACGTCACCAGCCCTGAGTGCCATGTGGAGGGACATCGACGCCCGACCAGTGGCCTCAAGGTTCCAGTGCTCCGCAGCGCAAGGAGAGTCCGCTGCTGCCTCCGAGGCTTCCTCGTCCGCGTCGAGGTCCAACGGTTCAAATATCTCATCAACGGTGTAACCACAACTTGGGTCGTCGCTGGGCGGCGGACTCCTCTTGGAGCCAGGCCGATGGCAAGTGAAGTAGAAACCGCCTACGTACTGATGGCCGCCGCCACCGTAGGCTGTGCATATCTGAGAAAAAGCAATAGTGCGGTCCAAAAGAATCATCCAGAGCTGATGGACATCATTTTAAGTGGGAAGATAGGACCGAGACCCGGCTCACTAAATAAAAAATTCCCAGAGCTTTCGAATGGGGCGAGCTTCTCGCCGAAAAAAACTGGTCTCAGAAATTTTGCCTGTTTTTCTGTGGCCAAACGATAATCTCCACAGTGATGATTATTGAGTGAGGCCGCCGCGCTATCACACGAACTGAGGCTTACTTCGGCAACATCGACGTCCTCGCGGTCTGTGCTGAGAGAAACCCGATAGCGTCTCGTTGTGTCATCGAAGAAATAAATAACAGCCAAATCGGCCTTGGGCTCCAACTCCTCCTCATCTCCCTCCTCCAGAGCTTCTACGCCGTCAGGCCGCCGGTTCGATCCCCGGCCCTCGGTACTCCAACATCTCTCCCATAACGCGGCCTTTCAATGCTTGACTGGAGCAGTTCACCACCCGAGCAAGGAGGTGAGGGAAGAGTTTCAACCGGCGAAGTCTGGAGCGCCACACATGCTGCCGGACATCATAGTAAAGCTCGTCGACGTCTCCCGAGCTGCCCGCCTCGATGCACTCATTAAGGAACTCGTCGCCGCGGTCAACACAGTCAGCAAAGGCCCGAAGGCATTGCTCATCTATCTGTCCTGGAGTGAAGATTGGCGGCTCATAGTCGGCTCGTTTGCATCGGAAGCCCGTCTGGAAGTAGCTAGAGTTGTAGTAGGTGAAGCGGGCGATGTCGCAGTCCTCGATGTACCGCAAGAGTAGCGGCACTCGAGCGTTACGACCCATAAAGTAGTCCCACGCGAGAGTGCAAGCGCTCTGCCGCTGATTGATGATATACTCCACGCCAGACACAGGGGCCGTCATCCATTGCGTTGCCGTCGACTGATGGTGATCCAGTATGATGCATCGCTTGCAGTGCTTCCCGAGTTCCTCCAGAATGGCTCTGTTGGTGTAGACGAAGTCAAGCAGGACGACATTCTTCCCTTCGTAGGCGTACTCGATATCGGTCTGACTGTGAACTTCCCCAAAGAACTTCGGGATGTGATCGTCCCGCACAGGCGCCGTGGGAGCGTGCCGTTGCTCTTTCTCGTACCAAGACGCGGCGTCGTCGGTAGTCCCTCTCGAAGCGGAGCGGCGGACACGCTTGTGTCTGTCGTTGAGAAGGCCCTGGTAGACCGCGTAGGCCGCACCCATACCATCGTTGCAGGAGGCGTGGAATACCACAACATCCACTTCGGATGCAGGAGACGACCTGAACGGCACACGCAATCTACAACAACTGTGCATCCCCGCCCATCAGTCGAACGCTGCGACAAAGTCGTAATCTCATCGAAACGAAGAAGCTTCTAGTCGCCTCAGATGCTTACCTCTATCACCGTAACTATGCCAGGCTTTGGAGATCCTCCCATCTCCGCTGTCCAACACAGCATATGTCCCTGGTGGGTCGTGGAAGAACTCAGCATTCTTGGGAACGCCCGGTGGAGGGACGTTGTGGTCGTAGAAGATGGTGCGCACAGTAGAGGATTCTTCTCCCCACTTCGGGCCCAGGTAGATCTCCGTAGAGTCCTGCTCCCACCTGCCCGACGTCCAGGAGGAGGACCACTCCGTGGCCGCTCCGGTGGTTTGGCTCTCCTTGCCAACTCCCCCTACGACGAGAACAGTTAGTCCGACCTAGGTCCCTTCCAGGCCTACCTTCGCCGTGGCTTCTGTTGTATTGACGGTTGCTGTTGTCCTGCCTCCAACCGTTGTCCCAAGCAGTGTGCTGCTGTCTCTGGGAGTCTCCTCTCCACTCATCGCTCGAGGATTGACGCGAGACTCCTCTACTCCACGAGTTCCCACGAGGTAAGGCCGGCTCAATGCTCGGTGATGCCCCAGCCGCTGCTCCCCCAAAGCTGCGACGTTGGTTCTTCTCCAAGGACCTCTCTGTACTCCTAGTAACCGCAGCAGGATGCTGACCACTGCCGCGAGGTACAACCGAGGGCTTCGGCTGCAGGACAACCTTGTTGCTCGGCTTCCTCGTCCCCTTCCTCTCACCAGAGCTACAGCTGTGCTCTGCAGTGGTGCTCTCGAAGCTCCATTCACCCGAGCCCGGAGAAGCATTCCAGCCTCGCCGCCGCTCCGGTCCATTACCCGCTGAGCCACCAGGCTGCTTCGGCTTCCACACGGCCGCGTCGCTCCGCCGTCCAACCGGTGTGAGAGAGACCCTCTTACTCTTCGACCTATTGCGACGCTCCTTCGAGTTATACCTCTCAGTGGGGCCCCCTCTCGCCGCTCTTCCGCGATCGTCGGCAGGAGCGTTCTGCTTCCTATCCTCTGCGCTGCCCCTGCCGGAACCGACACCCCCGCGGGAGGAGGAGCCACCTTGATGATGACTGGGCCGTACCACTCCATTCCCATCACTTGATTTAGTGGGCTTCCAACGCAGTCGCGGTGCCCACTCCGCGGCTCCGCCCTCCGCCCCGGAACGGCTCCCACTGGTAGCGGACCTCATCGGCGGGTGAAAAACAAAACTAAACTGGAAACAGCTGAACTTATCCACTCTGAGGAACTAGCGAAGCCAGCGAAGCCCTCCATCCGCCAGCCACGACAACATAACACCGCTAAGAGAAAAAGATTCCTTCTTGGCGGGCGACTACTCCACGCCACGGCACTGTGCTGCTCACAGAGGTCCACAACGTCTGGAAGCCTCACTGTGCCATGCGTTCACACTCGGACCCTCACCTCGGAGCTCTCTATTGGGGTTAGGCTGTCTACAGCCGAGTTGGGCATCCCCGTGAAGTCCGCAATCGGCACTCAGGGCTCCGCTGTCTCCACTTCTCTGCGCCGCCCAATCCCCTCCACCACTAACTTCTCGTCAGTCCGAAGTCCCTTATCACAGAGCCGAGTATCCGATGGAGAACGCCGCCCCTCTGTGTCACTGCTAACCCGAAGAAGGCATGTTACACAGTACATCACACACACTGCTCATGCTTGATAAATATCCATATCACCATGTTGATAAGCACCGCCCTCATTATAGATCTGTGTACACCTACTGATGAGCCTACTCATTCCAAGTGTCAGCGAGTTTCCTAAGAACGTTCGGCTCTGGTACATTGTCGGCGTGCCATCCAGTCACCCAATCGATTTCTGAATCGTAGCCCTTCGGAGGGTTGGCCGCCAAGAGGGCGAATATCCTCCTGCACCTGCCTTCGTTCTTGCCATCAGGCAACATAGTCTTCAGTCTTTCAAGAGTTTCACCCTCCAGGTGAGCCAGAGGCATTAAAGGCGCAAAATGCTGGTATGCCGCGTCGATTTTGTCGTCGGTTTCGGTTTCGAAGACTGCCTTGTCACTGTTTCTAGCCGTCATGATCGAGAATTTGCTGCGTTCCACCCTGAAAACGAGGCCAACTATACTCTCGAGAAAGGGAGAGCTGAGCGGCGTTCTGAAACCCCGCACATAGTTCGAGTGTTATTCCTGTATCACGATGACCCACCCGATATAGTGCTGGCATCGCAACTTATTCGGCTGCTCAAACCTGGTTCGTTTGATGACCCTTCCGGCGCTCTCGGGATCAGCTTCGAATAGTACAACAAATTTTTTCCGATCCCACTCGAGCCTGCAACCTGAGATTTCCGGTGTAACCACGCCAGGGACCTGTCATGCAGATGAGTGTGAGTGAGACCTCCCCGAATGTGAAGAGTTGAACGACAAGTCAGATACATCACCAATTGCACTCCAGCGCCTTCACGAGCGGCATCAGTCTCGCAGCTATGGGATGGCCGACTCACCGCAAGCGCTCCAACGGCATCTTCAACGCGCTCAATGCGCTTGACCAAGCTTCTGTATTGCTCGGATGTCACTGGGACCTGAGAGACTACCACGATCACCCTGCTCAGCAGTAGCAGCATCCGAAGATACACTGACATCCAGGTTGCCGCTCTGAAGAGCCGTGGCGATACAGGGTAGCAGCACGAAGCCTGTGGCCAGAGCGGTGGACATGAGGAGCGGCACTGAGTATCCTTGAGAGGGGGAAGAGGTCAGCAGTTGAGCGAACGTGAGCGGACTTCGGCCAAGGCGAGAAGTCAGTACCACAACTCACATACATCTTGCAGAGATGACCCGAGATAAACAACTCACGCGATTTAAGACGTCTACTCGCGAGGCTCATACCACTCCTTGCGAAGCTTCTGAAACGTTGCAGGGCTCGGTAGGGGGAGAACAAGATGGTGGGAGCCAAGCATTCGGTTAATCCCGGTCCCTTCAGAGGCTCGAATGACAAAAATATTCGCGCTCAGTCTACTGCTACCTCCTATACACGACTACTAGTCATCACTTATCGAATAACACTGACTCGAACCCATAGGGGCTTTTTACGGAAATAGAAAAACGGCAGAGTGAAGAAGGACGCTGATATGCTCGGAATCATAATCTCGCGCCCCTGAACACCGCCCGTCATTGAGATCGATTCTGGGAGACAAGTTGTAAGAGTGCGCAAAACCGGAAAGCAAAACCGTGGATAGAGAGTTCCAGCGAGTCCCGACCAGCCGCCAACACAAGCGAACAGAAGGAAGAAGATACGTTACTGGTAAGAGACGGCGTCCTTTCCCCATCTACTCTGTTCACCCACGAAGCTCAGCAGCTTTAGTGAGGACTTCCTGAACAACAACCGTCCTCACAACCCCCTCCCCCACACCGTCACCTCCTACAAGAGCCCTCTCCTCGGTCGGCATATGGTCTACTCCCTGCGTCAGGCACCTCCGTAGCGTCCGCAACTGATAAGAATGGGTCCCTTTGCAGAGCTTCCTCGTAACCCCTCGTTACTACCTCTTGTGGCCCCCAAGTCGCTCCTTCCCTCTCCCTCAACGCCTCCACGTCATCGCCGATGTCCTTCTCCGACGACTCCTGCGGGCCACAGCTATCCAGAAGAGCGTCTAGGTACCAGTCTAGGAACTTCCTAGAGCTGCCTGTGCCACCAGGGCGCCGCAAATCACTGAGTTCTGAGACCTGACCAGCATCAGCACGTACCACCGAGCACTGCAATGATATCCTGAAGGAGCGATTGAACACATTGTCCAACTTACCGACTGGCCGCTTTGTTTAACTCCCCAGAAGACGCGACGCTGCAGGGACTTCACTATGCGACCCAAAGGCAGCTCTCGCCACTCTTCTCCACTACCCCCGACGTCCTCGCCACTTGGCTCGTATCTACAGGAGTGAGGCAGCGTACGATTTGAACTATGATGCGCTACTAAAGAGGCTGAGTAAATGGACGATAAATAGCCGTTATAGGTACTTTCAATACTGCGAGTAGACGCTCATCGTCCACCCGTAGTATCTGCACCTTTCTACTGCCGTATTAGTATTTATCATCAATCTGAATATTCGTACTTCATAGAAATAGATCCTGAGGATATCCTAATGATTATCAGATATTATGGATGAAGAGGATAGATAATCATTACCTATCCCAGTCTAGGAATATACTAGGACAGATCATCGAAGGCCACTTAATTTGCTATAAGGTATACTTGGCCATTTTTCACTATAATGTTCACTTATGAAGTATATATAATGTATACTACAATTTTTTTTATAGCATGACCTGTAAGGCCCTTGCATATCTCCACTCTACTGCCCTACTACTTCTGTGCACCCTTGAGCTGGGCTAAAGCCTTCTCCTGAGCTCGGGTCGCATTGACCAACATACTCAGCAAGTGCTCTGTCACTTGAGCATGGCGACGGCAGAACTCCTCTTGCTCCTTTGCTGACAGCGAGCCTTCAGCCTGACTCCAGTAGATCGGGCACGCAGCGACAGCCATCACCCTTACCTTTTTCAAGTTGGGGAAGCTGAACAGCTGGCCCAAGGGCCTCGCGGTGCAGCCCGGGAACCGACGCCCGTAGCCAGGCAACTGATCAGAACCTGAAAAGACCGTGCACTTGACATACTCACGCCACACCATCATGTGACTACCTGTACCAAGGGACCGTAAGGTCTCGCCAACAGCTTGCCAAACTGCTTCTACTCCCTCGTCAACCTCCGTGGTCTCGGAGGAGGCGTCCGACATCTCCTCCTAATTCAGAATATAGGGTTTCCGCAGGCAACTGGATCCCAGGAAAGAAGCTCCAATGGTCCAGCCAAAATACTACGTCCTCCTCTTCGTCATCCGATTCTCGCACCTCCTTCAACGACGACGACGGCGTCGACTCTTCCATCTCGTAGTCTTCTCCCGAGTTCTTCCGTGCCATCGTAAAGTAGTGTTAGTGGTGACGGCAAACCCTACTGACTGTGAAAACCACGCTGGAGCTGTGCTAACAATCCGGCCGAGCAACCCCTTACGTCCCCAACTAAAGTCAGCATGTTTGCAGAAACAGGTCTGGCAGGTGTCGAGTAGACTTCCGAGCAAAATCTGAATGGTGGCGCAACACCAACAGCCCTCCTTAAAGGAGGGCTCAAGAGAGCTCTTCGAGCAGATCGCCTTCGCAAAACTGCAGCATGGAAAATTGAAGAGCTTGAGGTCAGCCTGCTGAAACGGCCTCAAGGGAGGCAAGTAACGACCACGACGAGTAAGATGAGTAACTAATACGCACAAGACATTAATCACAGCTGGCTGGACATGTACGAGCTGAGTTGTGAAAGGCAGTGATTACCAAGATCACCACAACGACATTCTTGACTGTTCTCCACCACTTCCTAGCCTTCCTCTTTCGGGTATGGTCATAAGTGCCCTCAGACGCCCGCTCTTGGGACTGCAAACAAGAACAGTGGGACGATGAGGGCTCTCGATGCGACATTATCAGCCGTCTCACACTGTTGAATCCATCGAAACCCTCGCATTCTCAGTAAAGGGCTTCTGGAACCGGCGCTGATCTACACTAGCGGGCCCGGGAAAGAGATAAGACCAGGAGTACCAAGTTGTTGAATTATTAAACCTTTCTTGCGAAGAAACGAGACTGAACAAAGGGTTGCTACCTGAGGGGCTTCAGAGGCATCATCGGCACGAGCCGGAATTGTTCTTTCCGTCGATGCTGCCATTAAGACTAGTCCGACAAGCGAGCTCCAACCAAAGAAGCGACAAACATAACTGAAAGTGGGTTGTGATCCATTCCGCGAACTACAAACTCAAGGAACCACAAGGGTGCAGAGAAGATTGGAATACCTGCGTTAGGATGGAATCACAAAGAATACCAAAATCCACACAATCAGTATCTAAAGAGGAGCTCCGCTCCGCTGACAACTCGAGTGCTCCGGACTACCAGTAGTAGTATCGATATACACGCCACTTTACGCCAGAAGTTCTTCTTCTTGCTGTGATGCGTCTCCTGGAGCTCCTCCACTACCTACACTAGGGTCATACCGTCTACTGCGACGCCCAACGAAGGGAGCAATGCCGACGTAGGGATGCTTTCTTCCGAGACCCCTTCCCGCTACCACCTTTCCTGTCGAATCCTTGGCCTGCTCCATCTGTTCATCCACCGCATCAATCGTGTCCTGCTGCTTGACGACTTCCCCATGCAGCTGATGGTACATGTCCTAGCAACACAGAACGGGAATATCGTCAGGACCTCCCTCTTATACTATACTACCTGGACTACCCCCATATTCTTGTCGACCTTCTTGAGATCCTTCAACTTCTGCCGCTGCAATGCTTCATCTAGAGGGACGTCCTGGTCCTATCCAGACAATCACATCCAGCCGGCACGACCCCAGCACGTCGCTCACCTGCAACAGTGGCTCCCGCGTGGACGAGTACGAGCTGGATGCGGTGAACGGGTTCAGAGAGTCCGGGTAGGGCTGCCGTGTAGGGGGCCCTGACGGCAGAGAGGATGATCTCACGATGGCAGCCAAGCATTGTCTCACTTGGGGGGAGCCCATTAGAGCCGGGCATGGCAGTACTCAAGATCAGAACAATCTACTGGGAGGAGCCCTGTTCGCCGTACTGAATAACGCAAGAGATGGTAGGAGAGAAACACTTAAATAGAAATCAACACAAGGAATCGCTGATAGATAGGCGGCCAACTACAGTTTGCTGTCCTCAAAGCGGGGAGAGTACCACCCGAAAGGCTTCTTCGTCACGTATTTCACAACTTGCTTGGGCTCCAAATAGCTGAGAATAAATCGGTCAACAAACAAAGAACCAATGAACACTCCGTACGGCAAGAAGCCATATCACCCGAGAGCCAGTTGTCCCGGAGCGACGTGAAGGAAGGCCATAGAGCCCACTGAGACTTGCATGCGTCTCACCTCCAGAATCCAGCGTCGCCATTGTCCCTGCCGATCCCTGAGCGCTTCACCCCTCCCCAAGGCAATTGTGTGAAGCATGGCTGACTGCAGTTGACCCATACAATGCCACAGCGGAAGTTCCGCATCACTCGCTCACACCTCGCTGGATCACCACTCATAACTGCTGCCGCCAGACCAAACCTGAGTAAATTTCCTCAGCCTAGCCGACACGTTGGCCGCGACTACTACCTGGTATTGTTAGCCTCATTAAGAGCCTCCTCTTCTGTGTCGAAGCCTCTCACACAAAGCACAGGGCCGAACACCTCTTCCGTCCAAATCTAAATTCCGGCATGTCTCCGTCGTCGATGCTCACACGAACGTTGCCTTTACACGCCGACGGTGCTACTCCGCTAGTACCTCCGAGTCGGTGGGCACGTCCACGAAGACCGTGGGTTCGACATAGTATCCAGGGGTCCGAGAGTTACCACCGCAGAGGAGACTGAAGCCGCTGGCCTTGGCACGATCGATCATACCTACATCCGACGTCAAGCAGGCCGTCCTCGTCGATCGAGGCAAGCTCACCCGTCACTTTCTCGAACTGCTTCTTTGATATCATCGGGCCGAGTCTCCCGCTGGTCTTCTCTAGGCCGCCTTCGAGTAGCTCCTGAGGCGTACACAGCGGCACTTTGCTGATCTCCTTTTGAAGGCGAGCCAAGAACTTCTCCTTAATGCTGTTGTGAATCTAACAAGAACCGCACAGTCACCACACAGGGGAAAAATTTCACGCGGATGTAACTTCAAGTACTACCAAAAGCCTGCTAGTAGCGCTGCAGATCTGACCGTTGGTCCAGAAGCAGCCGAACATAACCCATTCAACCGCCTGGTCAATCTCGGAGTCCTCAAACACTATGAAAGGTGACTTGCCGCCCAGTTCAAGACCAACATTGTGAACGTAGGGAGTGCATGAACCTGAGGCAACCCGAGGCGTCGCCGCGTTGTTTCTTCCCGCCCGGAAGAGTCGCACTCATAACGAGCTTTCCAGTGGCTTCAGAACCCGTGAAGGTGACCTTATCGACGTCGGGATGGGAGGTCATGTAGCTACCAGTCGAGCCGTCCCCGCTTATAACATTAAGCACCTGAGACGACGACAGTGTCAGAGCGGAGATAGTCTAGTAGCGTATTGCACTCACTCCGTCAGGCAGGCCTGCCTCCTTGCAAATGAGGGCTAACTCCATAGCCGTGACGGGCGTCAGCTCACTGGGCTTGAGGACAACCGAACAGCCCGCAGCTAAGGCCGGGGCAACCTGAATCAGTGTACGTCAGCGAATGGATGATCATAAGAATACAGCGGGAAGCTGAACGCCGTGCAGCTCACCTTCCAGGTGGCCATCAGAAGAGGGTAGTTCCAGGGCACAATAGCCGCAACCACTCCGCAGCTCTCGTAGTAAACGCGGCCTTCGAACTCTTCCATGCCGAGATCGACAAGGCTACCCTGCTTCTTATCAAGCTCAATCGCCTTATCTGGGATCACCGAGAAGTGAAGCTACGACCACAAGAAACGCCCAAACCTACCAGCAAAGTAGTCGA
Source organism: Perkinsus olseni (assembly GCA_013115135.1). NCBI lineage: Eukaryota > Perkinsozoa > Perkinsida > Perkinsidae > Perkinsus > Perkinsus olseni. The sequence goes on along the minus strand of JABANP010000100.1, from coordinate 51,966 downwards.
ACGATCCTGCAACGTCATCAATATCCCACTCAGTCTCCTCAATGGGCTTCCCCGTGTTAACGGTCTCGACTCTAGCGAGGACATCTCGCCTGTAGACGGCCAACAGGTACTCACAGGCCAGCAGTCGTCTTCCCTACCTCGCCTTGACACCCTCTGAAATACGCTTCATCACAACAGCCCGATCGGAGCCGGAGATCTTGGACCAAACACCACTGTCGAAGGACTTCCGGGCTGCTGCCACTGCCAGATCGACGTCACCCTAATAAGAGACAGATGGCACGAGGTAGGGAGTACCATCCATCGACGAAATCTTCCCCAATATACCTTTCCAGCGCATGGGGACTTGGCGATGGAGCCTTCGGTGGCTGGGTTGATTATGCTGAGTTCCCTGACCGCCTCGCTTGCAGTAGGGCCTCGGAAATTACCGTTGATGAAGTGGGTGAACGGGATGGCACGGAGAGAGAACCCAGGGATTCGGGGGTGATGTCGGCCATCGACACTGAAGACTCCAACGGAAAGATGCTGGACGAATGACTGAACATCGAGATGGTCCGACGACTTTCAGTCAGGGTAACGTAGGGGCTGAACGTCCTCGGCAATGATCAGCCAAAGAGCGCACAAGCAAGCCTCGATGGTGACTTATAACAGATAGATCGAGCGCTCACCTACGCAAGACCAATTTCGCCGAGAGACCGAGAGTGACTCAGGATTCGAGGGAGCAAACACTAATTCCGCAGTGGCTATGTTCGAGCTCACTGGAGCGCTGATCTTTCACGGATCCTGTTACGGATTCTGGATAAGTACCCCGCGAGTACACAAGATATTGGACCCACAGATTCGGAAAACCATCATGACACCGTAATGGGATTGCATGCCGCTTTGATGATAGAACTTCAGGGTGGCGGTGACTCACAGCAGGAATACACCAACCACTCATGCGCTACCCTCATTATAATGTAGCAACGCAACGTGCGTAAAGGAGCAGCAGACTGCGGCGGACTTCGCCCGCCCTCTTGCGCGATGAGCCAACCATTTTTACGCGTCACTGGTTAAGACTTGCTTCGTGTGAATTGAAGGTCGCAAGGTACCACGCCGTTCCCATCCGCAGTATAACCGCTTCGAAGCACGTGTTTATCAGTATTACTACTTTACGAAGCTCGCAGGGAGGTTCTTCGAATCGAACGGCATATCGAAGTCAAGTTCGCCAATGGTACGTACACTTCCGATGCCACCTCCTTGTAGCGAGGTTTCCATCTCGATGCTCCGCTGTGAGTGAATTCCATCTCGCATCACGAGGAACTATGAATGATGCGGTGGTCTTGGGGGACCCGGGCTGATCAGAAGTTGTGCTTGAGCCGACCACGAAAATGCTTCCATGGATTTTGGCCTCCGACCCGTGGCTGTTCCTCTCAGTTCACAGTGATCCGTATGGCTCGTGGTGGATTCTCCCATGCAGAACGACGGACGATAAACAAGTTGATTCTCGACGAAGTGGATGCCGGGGTCCCTCCACCGCAGTGTGACCACGGCCCGGCCATGCGGTAGGGCAGGCACGGGAGCGATTCTAGCGCCTAGCCGACCGCCTCTGTCTCAGGTTTCGGCGAGTGACTAAGAGCGCTGATGGTTCCATCGTCTCCTCCCGCGACTTCTATGCTTGCAGCGCGATACGGGACCGTAAGATATGCCCGCTTTTCGTTCGTGTGGGTGGACGAGCACGAACGACATGGGGCGGAGCACCCAGCGAAGCGGATCAGGCGCGTTGGGCCTGCAAGAGCGTACGAGAAAGACTGATAATAAGGCCAACGCCCAGTACTTCTTCTCGAATGAAGCTTTGAGTGTGATAGAGAAGTACATCTCTAAGCACGGCTACCGTCGGGTACTCTGCCTCGGCACGCCTGTAGTGCATCGCCGTCTACGCGAAGAGAATAATATGGACGCATTCCTGTTGGACATGGACTCGGTCGTCGTTGAGAAGGCTGGAACCTTAGGGGCTCGGTTCAACATGGTTAACGGTTTTTTCTTTGGTTCCGAGGGGAAGGAGAAAGGTTCACCAGTTGGCTCAAGAAGGGGCCACTCGACATAGTGGTTGTGGACCCTCCGTTTCAGCCTGAACTGGTCCCTGCTATATGGAGATGCGCTCGAGAGGTGCTCCTAGGCTCCGAGATGTTCGCGAAAGTTGATGTTCTGTTTGCTTTTCCGTATTTCTCTCGGGAAGCTTTGGTGGGCTCGGAAGACTCTCCGAAGCTGGTCATGAATGACTACCGAGTTGACTATGCTAACCATAGGACTTACAAAGCCGACAAGAGCCCAGTTCGGTTCTTCACCCGCTTCCACGAGCTTACCGACTTGCCTGCTGCATCATACAGGGTCTGCGAGAAGTGCGGTGGGCGATGGGTGCATAAGGCCAATGCTCACTGTGACACATGCCGAGCTTGCACGACCTTACACGGCAACAAGGCGTGGTCCCACTGTGCTGGTTGCGGTAAATGTACGAAGCCAGAGCTGAAGCACTGCGAGAAGTGTGAACGGTGCCTCCCGGTTGAGCATAGCTGTACGCGGCACTAGTGCTCTGAAAGTACTTCTGAAACGTTTCTTTCTCTCGGGGAGTGTTTTTAGAGTATCCAATCACGTCTTTCACCTCTGTCGTTGTGAGTGGTAGATTTGCTGGGGCCGCTATTAGCTGAGGAAGATCCTTGCTCAAAGCAGCATCGAGAATATGAACGCGCTCCTTGATTCGAGTCGTTTGAGATTTTCGAATACATGGGTCGACGGGCTTTAACTCAATCTGCTGTGCTGAATTTCGTGGCGAGTGACGCTATCGTGTGGATGGCGAAGCGTAGCACCTCGCAAACTGCGAGTCCGACGATATATGCTCTTTGAATGTCACCGTGGCAGTGATAGCGTGTGCTTTACTAGGGTTCCTCGTATTGGTGTGCCCTCACTTCATTAAAACATGGAGGAGTAGGTTTGACGGCAAGTTTGCGCAATGGTTTTCACGCCTTCGTGTAGCCATGAGCGCTAATTACGTCGGACATGGGCCAGTGACTCTAGGATTTGAGATGGCCTTGTTAGTGACCAAGGCGCTGCTGATATCGTGCTGGGGAGGATGGCTGGCTTGTGTAGTCGCATGGTTGGTGTATGTATGCTGCTGATGCAGGCTTCCACGTTATCCGCTACGCTGCGGTCTTAAATGGCTGACATCTCGCCAGATAACCTGTTCAAGGCCCTCACTGGTTCCTTCTCCCCCGACGCCAATCAGCGTCGAGAGGCGGAGAACTTCATCACGGCTGCCCAGAGGCAGCAGGGGTTCATGCAGGCCCTCTGTCGTGTGTGGATTGAAGACCAGGTAATAGTGCACGTGTAGCTAGAGGTGTCAGTAAAGAGGAGGGATATTGCCTTTTGGGGTTGCAGTGATTGTTGTTGGTCGTCTGAGTGATGGTGTCTCAGGTTGAGTCAGTGATCCGTCAGTCAGCAGCCATTCAAGTGAAGAACGGTATCAAGAACTTCTGGTCTCGTAGAGTCCAGTATGACGGCAGTGTAATGACCCTCATGGCCGCCGCTCTTTGGCCCACTTGCTGCGTTCTGTTCCACAGTCTTCCAACGAGGGTTGTATTGGCACCTTGTCTACCTTCTCTTAGGTTCAGCAAATAACTGAGCCTGGGCCGTCTGGCTATGAGCTGTGCGATGCCGATAAGGCGTTCGTGCTGAACAATATTGTTGATATCGCAGTGCATGCTAAGGGGGATGCCAAACTGCGTAACTTGGCTATAGAGTGCGTTCGCGAATGCATTCATCGTGAGTAAGTGTTGTGGATAAGATGGTCAATCGTCCAGATAAGCACGCCCTCAGGTACCCGGCGTGCTGGCCGGAGCTCCTCCCTCAGGCTTTGGGCCTCATTGCTGCCACTGAGGACCCTAATAAGGTGAGTAGCCAAGCAAAGACCATGCTGAATAGTCTAGGACTGACAGGTTATGGTTGGCTTGCTTATTGTGAGGAAGATCGCTCGGGAGTTCGAGATGAAGGCTCGCGGTCGTCCCGGCCGTGAGAGCTTGGACTCAGTGGTACTGAAATTTCCCAACTCCCTTCACTTGGTATTGCGTCCTGCTGCCAGATAGTGAAGGCCCTTCCCCACAGTTGTTGCAGTTGGGCGAGAAGCTTTTCCCAAGCGCTCAGGCTATGGATACTCAGGCTGTAATACAAACTCGGTGGTCGCGGCCATGGCAGGTGATGGCTCTGTAGATTGACATGCTCCGCGTTATCGCCAAGACATTCCATTCCTGCATTCAAACGTCCCTGCACGAATCACTCATAACGGACCATGCCTCATGTAGGGAGGAGAAAAGAGGAGGGTGGTGGGATTGAACGTGTGCGGGTCTTTGTGTAGGTGGTAGATGGATGGAGTTATTCCTCAAGTGTTCCACGATGCTATCTGTTCCCGCAAACAAGCTGCCCGCGGACCACGACCAGAGGCAGCAGGTCCCTCTTGCCAAGGTGAATATCGTGGCGCGTGACGATTTCCATGCATTCATCTCTCATCTCTCAGCTCCAAAAGTGGACCATGAGGAACATCCATCGGTTCATCGGTCGGTTTGGCAATCCTCGATTGGTAAGGAAGGTACTGCCCTCCGCTCTCCCCAACCTGTGTTGTCTAGGTGGCGGCTCATGAGACCGACCAGAACGTCGCTGTGGTCATGACCAACTTCGCCCAGTGGTGGCTGGATACCTTCGGTCCGGGCATGACTCAACAGATGATTGAGCTCCTCCAGAGGAGAGCAACCCAAGGGGCCTTTGTTAGCGATCAGGTAACAGTGGGGCGTCAACAGTGGGACCGCAGTGGTCATCGGCGTAGGTCCTGTATCAAGTTTTTGGCTTCATTGCGGAGGCTGCACAGCACGCCATCACTTACAAGGTTATCAAACCTCATCTTCAGTAAGGCCGAGTGATGCTTGCGAATATTGAGATTTATGGTATCGCACGCGTGTGAAGGTTCCTCGTCCACGATGTCGTCTTGCCTGTTCTGTCCTTCTCTCAAGAAGATCAGCAGCTATGGGAGTCGGACCCCGACGAGGTGCTATATACCACCTTTTGCCCAACTGAATGAGCTTCTGTCCTTTGTAGTTCATTCGTCGTCAAGGAGCATGCGAGACCATGTTCTCGGACCCCCGGAGCGCCGCCGGGGATCTTCTTCGTGTAAGTCTCGCCGCCTGCTCTGGTCACGCCGAGGTGTCTTTTTGGCGCTTCAGTCCTTCGTTACCTACCGTGGCCGCGACAGCCTCAGCGTTATCATGGCCTCGATCTCTACGGACCTGGAAGCCTACAGTCGGATGGGAGATAAGGTCGACATGCAGGCTTGCTGCAAGTAGGTGGACTGGAGGCTCTGAGGAGGTGGTACGTGGCGCTCCTTTCTAGGAAAGACGGTGCTCTAAATGCACTGGAGAATATCGCTGAACAGCTTGCTATAGCTGCGGTTGAAAAGTCAGGTGAGTCCGAAGCGTGGGTCTAGTGGCGTTGTTCTCGTTGCATGGTCACGGTGTTAGGAAAATCCAAGAGATCCAAGAAGGGCAAGAAACCGAAGAAGCCCTCCGCTGTCGAAAACCAACTGCCCGATGTTAATGCCCTCCAGCAGATGCTGGTTAATGTTGTTCTTCCCGAGTTCAAGTCCCAGTGCGCATTCCTTCGGCTGAGAGCTTGCTCGACCTTCGAGGCCTTCATCAGCGAGAATATTGAGTTCAGCCAGGAGGTCTTCGGTGCTGCTTTTGTCGCTACCAAGGCCTGCTTGAGTGATAGTGAGCTGCCGGTAATAGGAGAAGGGGTACCAAAAAGACTTGGGTCTGAACAAGGAATACACAATCGAATGGATGAAGTTGGCGGTATCCTAGTTTTAACTGTATTGTTATCCCCACTAGGCCTTCGTGACGAAGTGGCGGCGCAGTTGACGGCTCGCTCAGCGTAGCCGTCAACTCTAGATTGTGAAATATTCACTGCACGCAAGAGTCCCTGGTTCGAATCCCGGTTCCGGCGCTTCTCCGTCAAAATATAATTCTGGCGCATAACTCACGAGAGAAACCTTGTCGAGTAGTTCTGCTAATTTTTCCAAGGTGCTAAAACATGGTGAGTCCGTTTAGTGTGCTTCGTCTTAGTATACCCTTTGGCTGGGGATAGATGATTCGTACGCACGCACGCCGAAATTATTCGATTTGACATGATAAAGCTCCGCTCGCTTCGCTCCCTCCGCAATTCTTGTCTTGTGTCTTTACTAGATCAATATTTGTACGATACTTGTCTAGCATGAGTGCTTTTCGGCACAGTAATGGAGAAGATTCCTAATGAGATGATTATTTGCGTCTCGAAATTATCGCATGCCTACTCGATAGAATACTCGAATCTGATACTATTAAAGTTATGACCGTCGTCAGCGGTACGTCAGCGTGAATACGCGTATTGCTCTATCTATGCCGTGTCCTCAGTCAGTAGTGAGTAGCGACTAGTTCTGAGTAGTGAGTACATCGGTTGTCTCTAATCCGCAGGTCAGAGTCCAGGCAGGTGGCTCCATCAAGCCGTTTTTCAACAACTGCTCAGCAGCGATGAGACCGGTCGTTGCTCAATCAGTAGGTCCACCCTTCGTGTGCTCGAGGGTGCTCAGTGGTTGCCTCGACCCTTCCATTCTGTAGGTTCCCGAGGTCATCGACCGACTCCTTCGCCTCACGCAGGAGGTTGACAGCGAGTCTCTAGCGGCGACTCTGGACTCGATGGCTACTGAGTTTTCTGATGCTGTGGGACCGTAAGACGGGTCCGGCTGCTGTGAGGGGCTGAGTTTGAACGTTCAATGGGTGTCGTCTAGGTACGCGTCTCAAGCTGTTAATCATCTCATCCCCGCCTTCTTGCGACAAATGAAAGCTGAGGAGACCGATGACGACACCTCCATGGTAAGTCGAGGATAGCGGTGATTTCGGCCGGTATGCCTGGTCCTTGTCAGGCTGCTATGGGCACTATCCAGACTATCCTCTCTCTTATGGAGTCTGTATTCAAGAACCCTGCCGCCTTGGCGCAGTGCGAACAATCTGTTTGTAAGTGCATGGGCTCGTACAGTGGCTGAAGGAGAATTGTTGGTCTCAGGTGGCCTTCTGGATGCCTTGTTCACTCCTGATGGGATCGACTACTTCGAGGACGGCTTGGAGATCCTCACCGGTGTCACCTTCACGGCCCCTCAGCCTTTGCCGGAATCTCTGTGGAAGTGAGCGCCTTACTTGACTTGGTGTTCTCTTATTCTCATCGACTTGTAGATACTACTGCCTTATTCACCAGGCTTGCTGTGGAGGCAACCTTCCTGGCCACGAACTCGCTGGTCCTCTGTCAGAGGTAGTAGTCCATCGGAAGAGTTCACTGTGACTTTAGGGGGCTCCAGGAGAAGGCCTGGGTCCCTCAGGTTTCGAAACTTCACTTTTGTTTGTACCTCAGGGCTGGGCGGCTGACTACCTTGATAACATGCTTGGGCCTCTGGATAACTACCTTTCTCGAGGGACTCAGACGTGGCTCACTGGCACCGGCCCGACAGGGATGCGGTACACAGAGATGCTCTTTGCTATAGTGAGTTGGTGGCTCGGTCGAAGCGTCCAGGGAAAGCGCCTTTTACCTACTCCTGGCTTGTAATTTCGGAGGAGCATGGATTGGGTAATTGGGTTCGTGTATTAGGTAAAGAAGGGTATGCAGATGCAAGATGACTTTGCTGCTGCCCAGTCGGCCAAGATCGCTGCTCTAGTGTTCGAGAACTGCAAGGCCGGTCAGGCTGATGAGTGGCTGGAGCCGTAACCGGGGAGGCGGAGGCCCGTGTGTAATTGAACATTGTGTTTCATCTCAGCTACGTCGGACTCCTCGCGGCCGCTTTGAAGTCTTGCGACAAGAGTAAGGGAAAGCAAGACGAGCTTAGATGGATCCTCTACGCCTTCGTTATGATGCTGTGGTATTCTCCCACCGGTTTGGTGTCTGTGCTGGACAAGCATAGTCTCACATTGGACGTACTCTCGGCTATCATCCAGGTCAGTGGGATAGCTGAACTCAGGGGCTCTGATCTTCACGTCCCGAGTGGGCATTTCAAGGGCATGTGCTTCAGGGAGCGAGCTTGTTGCGGTCGCACGATGAGAAGAAGGCTTTGATTTTGGCGCTTGGCAGCCTACTTCCGGTCGATGCCGCAGATGCCGGCCCATGTTCAAGTGGGTTGGAGAGTGCTTCGTCTTCATGTTGGTATGATGGTGTCGTCAGGGAACGTGTAAGAAGGTGGTCCAAACGGCCTATGAGCAGTGCAAGGAGGTACAGTCGATGCGGCTGAAGGCGAAGGAGAGGGCGGCTCATCAAGGCGATGATGACGACGATGATAGCGATTGGGTCGAGGAAGGTAGGTCGCCTTCTGTGCTCAAGTCATCGATGTTATGGCTGTTGTTAGACGATGAAGGCTTCATACAAGATCTGGGTGATGACGAGGATGCTTCGGCCTCTAGGCAGGTCAAGCTGATGCAGGAGGTGCGGGCCCAGCTGATGGCAGTGCTGTCTGGCGAGGGAGAGGATGATGAGGATGACAGTGACTATGATGACGACGAAGATGATGAGAACAAGACCAGCGCCTTGGTAGGGTATTTTGGCGGTCGTTACGGGAGCGGCTCACGCTACTTTGAACCCCCGTTTAATACAGTGATCCTGGAACTCAGAATCGATTCTGGAACTTATTAGTACGTGTACAATGCGGTTCTAGAACAATCGATTCTGGGTTTCAGAATTAGTTCACTGAACGACCCTTGAGATTCAAGCGTGAGATTCAAGCAGGAAGTGTTAACTTTGTTCAGGATCCCTACGATGAGTTTATCTACCTTGGGGAGACTCTGGCGCAGTGCCCTGCCCTGCTGCAGCAGTCCGACTTGTCGGCGCAGGACCAGCAGAATTGGAAAAACCTCATCCAGGAGCGGGCCAATCAGTTGGCGCAGAAGCAACAACAACAGCAGCAGCAGAAGTGAATTTGTCAGAATTAACGATTTGGCGTTAACGACGTCTCTGTGCCAGTGCTGCACTGCATCACCTGTTTCTCTCAATATAGACACCTCTAACACTTACGTACCACTCCTTCGCCAAATTCCGAGGAGGTATCACTGCGCTGCTGCGTTATATGATACTGACGAGCCCTCTGCACTCCATCGGCCTATGTACAGATCTACGTAGTAATTCTTGAGACAAGTGTGGTGTTGTGCTTGGTGGAGGTGATCTCATCGCCGCACAGTTATCTGTCCTTTTGCCAGCATCTTTAGCTGTTACCTATTTTCCGTGGAATATGTCCTCTGCTGCACCGCCCAAGGTAGACCCCACAGTCATCCCGAACGTCGTACAGTACGATCAGTTCGCAAGGGAGTGGCAGCAGATCCTCAACCAGGACAACTTTGATGGCTTTCCGTATTGAGGCAGGGAAGACGGTGACGAAGAATATGCAGGCCAATCACTCTCTCTTCCTGGGCACCTCCCTTAGCCCGAATCAATATCTCTACCAGTTCGGCCCGACCTACGCCACTGATGATGGGCGCACTGTGATGGTAGGCAGACTTGGAATGGACGGCGGTGTCGAATGCTCGGCTGATGAAGAAGCTGTTCAAGGGCACTGACTTGAAGATCAACGCCAATTCGAACCTTCACGATCCTCAGAGGAATATGTACGAGTTTACTGTGGACCAGCAAGGGGAGGATTGGGCTGCTAGTGCTAAGCTGGCCTATCAGGGTACCTGGATATCCAACCTCAGCTTCGCTCAGGAGGTTACCAATAATCTCTCTTTGGGTGGTGAGCTCACGCATGTGGCAGTGAATGGCGTCTCTATTGGAGGTCTCGGCGGTCGCTATGTCTGGGGTCCCAACTACTTCAGCTTCGCCCTCGGCCGACAGCCTGATTTCAAGCAGGGGCCACAGGCTAATGTGCACTCAGCTAAGATGCAGTACGTACGCAAGGTGTCCGACAGACTGGCGATCGGCAGTGAGTTCGAGTACAGTCAGCCCGAGCATGAGAGCCAGCTGCGTCTGGGCTATGAGTATACCTTCCGTCACGCGAGAGTCCAGGGCCTGTTAGACACCTGCGGGAAGGTCTCATGTTTCGTCCAGGACTTCATGGGCTTCGGAATCAGCGGTATGGTAGACTTTGTAAAGGGTGACTATCGATTTGGCTTCATGATGCATATGGTACCGCAGCCGGAAGATGCGGCAGCGGCTGGCGGAGCCCCTACGGCGTGAGCTGCTCAATGGCAGTGGAGGGCGGACGGCTGACTTTATGGTGACTTGGCGTTGGAGGAGTACTTACTTAACTGTTGGTGTTGTTGGTTGCTGATACTATTGCTGTCGCCGCTACTACTAACATTACAGCTTCTCCATCTTCATCGGTTGAAAGTTTCAGAGATAATAATGATACTACTAATAACAATACACTGCTCTCTATATGGTAGAAACTCAATAATGACTTCGTGTTCAGTGACCTGCAGTGGGGGGACAGGGAGAATCGACGGAGCCCATCGCATCTGGGGTTGATCACCTCTTGCCACAAGAATCGGTGAATGATGGCGTGGGCGTCACGCTGTATGGCTTCTAAAGGGGACCTTAGCATCATCTCCCACTCTAGGGGTAATAGGAGCCGATTCGCCTCGAGGGGAGCGCAACTGTTACGAAGGGGACGGATCGTGAGGACTGTGTATCTGAGCAAGCTCAATGGTCATGCAAGGGGATGTGTTGGATTCTCCATGGCTAGCAATCCTCCAGGGACACCGTCACAGCACGGGGCACGATGTCGTCCAACTGACGTCTGCGACTTGCTGCTGGAGCATATAAGACAGGTCGTATTGTGGGGAGGATAGTGCCGCTCGGAGGCTATTCGGGCACCCTTCACGATGTCTGTGAATAGGGGGTTTTACGGTATCATGTTCTCCTCAGAGCTTCCATGCGTATGATGCCGCGGGAAGGGGGCAACAGGTGAGGAGCAGTGCTACCGTATGCCTGCATGTAGCCTGGGCGGGTTCAGGTTAGGCAGTTGGCGACTGAGGCCAGCACCTTGAAGCAGCAACTTCTGTCTCACGCCCTGCAGCCAGTGATGTCTCAGCAACGTGTGCTGAGTCTGATGCAGAGTACCAAAGACATTCTAGGGGAGAAGGTTATAAGCGATTCCTGCTGATGATGATGAAAGGCAACATTCGTGATAGGCGTATCATGATATACTGCAGCGGGCGGTCTCGATGATTTCTCCGAGTCCAGCACCGCAGAATACGCCACAACCCCACAACAACAGCATCATGCAGGCTTACTTGAGAGCCCAAGCTCAGAGTAGAAGTGGGAATGCTCAGGCAACAGGGACCAGTCAGGTACGACTATCGGAAAGTTTCGTTATGGGATGGTCAGCTGTGTCTCAGAATCCTTCAGCGGTTGCGGCTGCTGCGGCCGCTATAATGCGGCAAGGTGAAAGAGGAGTGCTCGGGGGAACGCATAGTGAGATGTTAGGTCATCAGAATGGAGGGCAGACGGTCGGAGCTGCTGCTGCCGCCCATCCACAGGGTGCTGCTCAAAATCGGCTACCCATGAATAATGCGCAGTTTATTCAGCAGCTCAGGACTTTGCAGCAACAGCACCAACAGCAGCAACAGCGGGTGAGGGCTCCCGGTCATGGTAGTTGGGGATTGGATCAGTCAGGCTGGGCAAAGTCATCTGCAACCGCCGCCACCAACGTCAGGCCAGCAGGCAGGAGCTGGCACTGGACCAGGAGTTAGTAGTCAGTTGGCGAATACTCTACAGGCTCAGATCAATCGAGTACTAAGTGGGGACTTGGAATACTTTCGCCGCCGCCGCCGATGGTGGCGCTCTGGGGGTGGTGGGAAGGAGACGGCGTGTAGGGCCCTGTATGCTTCCAGAGGGACTCCCGTTTACCTACCTCCTCGTGATCATAACCTGTGGTCAATAGATGGTTGGTGTGTAGATTCTCTCACCAAGGCCGACTGCAATGCCATCGCCAGCCTCTGCGGCGTCCGGCGACCCTGCGAAGAGAGCCCGTGTTGAAGCGTCCCCATCGCCTACGGGATCTCACCTCTCGGGCAATCTTCTCTTTGCCACCTCCTGCAGCTCCCAGTCAGCCTAGTGTGTCGCCTCAACGGCCTGCGACACCACAGAATCTTGCGCCATCTCCAGCGGGTGGTGGTGGTGGTGGGACGGATGCCTTGGACGCGCTTGAACAGCTCATCATGCGACAGCAGCAAGCCCCGGCTGCTGCGGCACCAGTGTGAGTATAATAGAACTTACAGGCTCGGTCACTCCCTCCGGCGCGTTGGACCTGACGGAATTGTATAGCCGATTGGATCTTTCTTATTGCTGAACTCACTGCTAGTGGAGAATACACGCCTTGTCCGTCGCTTCTCAGAGCATCGCCCTCCGCGTCGCCGTTGTCCATGGGCATAGTACCACCAGCAGCAAGCCCTGGATGGGACGCTGGCTCGCCTTCGGCGGTAATTACGCATTCCCGGACCCTTCACTGAGCGTGCCTTTCAGAGCCCGTCTCCGCTTTCCCTGGCATCCACACCGCAGGTGGACATTGAGAGTGTTCGAAGAGCTCACAAGGAGCAGATGGTAGTACTTGCATCACTGGGACAGCGGTATAGTGTACGCCATCAGTTGATGCGGATAAGTCACCGCGTGCAACGTCGTGGGGTGGTCCTAGCCAGCGAGGAGGTACTGACGGCTCTAGGGGATGTTATGGAGCACTGGGCTGAAGTGGCACAGCAGATGCTGCATCGGATTAGCAAGCACAGGTAAGGACAATGATACTTATTTGCTTTCAAGATTCTGCCAAGGAGAGACCGTGGCCTCGTCGAGTTTGCTTCTTTGCCAGGGCGGAGCTGTATCCATCTCAAATCGCTAAGCACCTGTCGCAAAGCAGAGATACTTCGACCGAGGAGTGGTCTCGGCGAAAGAAGGTGCGCATGGGGCAGGGTGGTTCCCAGAGAATGCTTGAGGATCCGCTCGGTGGTGGCAGGAGCAAGCAGCTTACGTGGGCGCGCTGTGCAAGGCAGTTGTAGAGCATCGAGAACGGGCTACACAGGAAGCAGCAGAGGCCCGGGCTAATCGCACTGGAACTGGCCAAGGAGCGAAGTCCCGGGCGGCAGCATCACGAGCAGGGGGAGGGAGCCTGCCCTCCCCTGAGGAGATGCGGCAACAGGAGATGGAACAGCATCAAGCCATGCAGGAGCGGCTGGTAGGCAGCACACTAGCATTGCTCGGCATCATCGCTGAACAGCGGGAGTCGACATACTCAACTCCATCATTGTGCATGGCTACGAATTGCCTGGCAGGTAACAGGAGCCCAGCGATCACTAGTGAACGCGGAGAGGATGTTATCAACAGACGACCAGCGGAAACAGATCGTCGCGGAGACCTTGGAGCAGCACGTGAGTTAGTTGTTGGGAACCGAAGTGGGATAACTGTGCGATCAGGTAACCAGTATACAGGACGTTCGGAAGGTCGGATTGCGAGATCTGATGACTCTGCTGAAGATGCCTCCTCCCAATGGCCACAGTACTTGGATACACGGCGTGCCGGTAGGAGCAGCCACCACCACCGTGTGACTTATACGACTTGCGGACCTCCCGTTGTGAATTATGTGGCTCATAGATGCGCGCCTGGTATGTAACGGCTCACTCAGACTAGATCGATAGCACTTGGCAGGCGATAGTCTTTGGGTAGATCTCGGTGAGACGTAACGGCGCTCCTGGGCGATGAATTTCGTTCGATCGCCCTGAGGTTCGCTTTAATCCGGAGCTAGGACGGGCTTTGTACAGCAGGGGTGTATCAGATGCCGGACGGTATGCGGCAGCGGATGCTGGTGGAGATATCGCAAGGAGCATATTCGCGGGAGTACAACGTAGCGAATGACCAGCGGTCCTCAGGAGGGGCTCGTGGTTGACTAGTTTCTCTTCATTTGCGTCTAAGGCTTGCGTCTTCCGCTGTTCCCACCGACCCAGTTGTTATACGATTATCGTCTGAGTTCAAATGGCGGCCGCCTCCTCCGGGGTTTACAGCGGCGTGTGCCAATGCCACCGGCTGGGCGCAGTATCCTGTGTCCTCATTCTTCATTTTGTAATAGCAGGCTGCCTGTTCCTGTCTGTGCCGGACCTACGGGACTTCGGTGAGTAGTTGTAGCCGCTGGCAGCACTACCCCGTCGATCGACTCAGACGCTGCTCAGGTTCGTACAAGGGTAGGGTCTCCGTGGCCCTGATGGTGTCGGCTCTGCTACTCTACCTGCGGGCTTCACTGTGTGATCCTGGCTTCCTGCGCCCGGACTACCACCCGCTGCCGAGCGACTTCGGTGCATCGGATGGTGTGGATTTGGAGATGGGAGCGCTGGATGGCGGCTCAGTGTAGGTCGGGGTCTCCCACTCTGAGACGGAAACCATCTTCTGTGAGCCTTCGTCGATCACGTGGTGGCTCGGTAGTCCATTGACGGTCCTGTTGTGTAGTTTGAGTAAGGGACTAGGTCTTGTGGAGCGCTTTAGCCGACAGCAACGTGAGCGCCCTTATTCGCAATGCACACGAATATGGGTGCTCACTTTTCAATGGGTTCTTACAGGATGGGCAAGCCGGCGTCCGCTCCCTCTGAAGGCCCTTCGGCATCAGAGACGCGGCAGCGGACACCCGAACCTGACTCGGGGCACTCGGATGACGAGCCTGGCGAGCCCGTGCCACGGCAGTTTGGAATACCTCTGCGATACTGCAAAAAGTGGGTATCGCGCAGCGATAAATATCCTGGGTAATGATGATGGTACAGGTGCGAGGCGTGGCAGCCTCTCCGGTGCAAGCATTGTGCTGACTGCAACCGCTGTGTTCGCACTCACGACCATCACTGTGTGTGGCTGGGTACCTGTGTGGGAGAGAACAATAGAGTATGGTTTTATTGGTACTGTTTTTTCGGTGGATTGATCTCTCCTGCAACGGTCGGCGGCTTTTCTAAGGTACCTGTGGGCGCAGTGGGCGGAGCTGTTGTGGTTCTTCGTGGCTGGCATAAGGAGAGCGCTTCAGTTCCCGACAGAGCTGCAGGACACCAACTTCGCCCAGATGTTCGGGGTACTAGCGGCTCGACCTGTCTGCGGTTACCTCTGCTGCAGATGGCTGCTCTGTCTTGTTTCAAGCAGCTTTTGAATGCTATTTGCCAGTTGTTTGACGCTTCGTGGCTGACGGTCCTTCATTCAGGTCCTTGTACTGGCTAATCTCATGGCGTTCCTGTTCTTAGTGATGCTTACCTGTCTAGTGAGCTACCACACGTATCTAGCATGCAGAGGAGTCACCACATGGGAGGACATATCTTGGTGAGATGCGGAAATTGTGGTACTTACCAGCTCTCAGGGTCGCGTCGTCGCATTCGAGCTACGGGCTTGGTCTATCCCTGCTTACTGATCAGCTCCGGACGTTCTTTCGCTGATAGAGTTGGGGTTCGCTTTCTAGGAGGTGCGTTGTTATACTGCAGGTATAGGATATCCTATCTGAAGCGGATAAGGCCAAGCGAGGGGACGCCCTTCTCACGGTCACTAGCAGTGAACCTCGCGGCGTACTGCTGTCCGCCATCAGGTAGGTTCAACACAACCTGTGAATCGGGGCATGCTTTCTTCCTTGCCCAGGTTGCTGTTGGAATCCGTGTTTGCGACCCGCCGAGAGAAAGGCGTCAGACTTAGTGGTGTACGCCCCAGGCGGGGAGGCTCTGTGGAAGGCTGGGACTCCGACCTATCCCGGCATCTGTTCGGATCGAGTTTGCGGTTGCTGTATAGAATGAGGCACCATTGTGGGCCGGCGTTCCTGTGTATCATGCGTCACTCTCTGATGAGAGATGTCGAGGTGGACTGCGGCACTGCTCATGCTTGGAAGCCTGTATTAACTGAGACCAATATTATGGTACCATACTATATCATACCACACCATTCCCGACTTTGCGGTGACAGAACTTATGCAGGGTTGCCTTTAAAAATAGTAGTGGCCCTTCCTCCATAGGCTTGATTGAGTTTCTCGAAAGCCCCTCCCTGCAGGGGCTGGATGTAGCGGTGGCCTTGTCTTCGAGTTTAATAATGTTAGTCGGTCCAGTTAGTCAATCAGTTGGGGGAGAAGTCTGGGGTTACGTCCACTGGCGAACTGCTGCTAATGGCCATAGTCGTGGGTTCGATCACTGAGGTCGCTAGCACCGGTGTCTCTTTTCTGCGGCGACTTTTAATGGTGTCCGGCCTCGTGCGAACGCCCAGCGTTCCAACGTGATGCTTGAAATGCATCGTGTCCTCCTCGGGTGTCGAGTTTATAGATATACTATTATTCGCTGGACGGGATGAGCGGGGTGTAGTGCATTCAACCGTCTATTGTAGGCTGCGTCTCTGCAGCGCGAATGCGTCATAGCTAATACTGGTGATTCGCCATTCACACCACAAAGAGCTTTCAATATTCTCCTTGCATAATGGACGAACTGTCGACAGTAGTACAGCAGGTTGAGGATCTGACCAGGCTGGCTGCTCAGCCATGTGCAAGTGTCGAGGTCAGAAGCGCCGAGGCCTTGTCAGTACTTATTACCCATCTGTCAGGCGTCCTACGCGGGGGCGCTGCAGCGCATTCGAGGCCTTCGAGATGAAGTAGCTCACCTGGAGAAAGTTACTTACTTAGAAAAATGCCGCGTAGGTCACGATAGCGCATCGAGTATTTTTGGATCCTCCTTTTCGCACGGCGATTTTGGGCTCGCGGAGTGGCTCCTCTTCCGTGGTCTTCTCGTATTTTACCGCGGCTGGTGGCGCCTGCAAATACGGCTCGACCAATTTTGTCAATTATTGCCTTCAGGAATGCGACGAGCTGGCTGAAACGGTGAAGTCCCGCCATAAGGAGCTAGAGGAAGCCTTCGCTCTAGCCAGGGAGAACCGAGCCAACCTGTGGAATACAACCCAAGACCGGGAGCAGCTTCCCTTGGAGAATGCAGAGAAGTGGTACGCCAATTGAGTTGTTCGAAGAAGCTCCCCTTTATAGGAAGGACCAACAAGAAGTGTTGGAAGATGCCTCATCATCGTCGTCTGCACACCCACCCTGCCATCAAAGCAGTGACTGTCTCGAGGCCAAATGCGAGGCGTTCAAGGATGCACTCGGCTTATCCCTCGAGGTGGGTACTTCAGTCGGTGTGGGTGCCTCAACGAGCTCAACGCGGGTGGCTTCTGGAAATCCATTGCCAGTTCACTTTCCACCTCCGGTGTCTCCACGTTTCATGCATGGATTTTTCCTTCCACGCAATTAAGGTTTCCCGACGGGAAATTCCCGCGGAGGAATGGCTTCTTCAATCGTGGTACGTGTAGCGACCTGGCTTGAAAGTGAGACCTTTCCTGAAGTGCTTCTCACCCCTACTGTGGTACACTGTTCGCTCATCTGGTATATAATAGAACGAGTGAGACCACGCGGTAAGCTCGCATTCAGAATCGAGTGCAGGGTGACGCTGACATCGAAAACGGGACTGCTCCACTGTGTCCAGACTTGTCGAATTGCACTGCTGGAAGTGCATGAATGGACATCCTAGTCTTACCGGTGTATGAGGTCTTCCTGGCAGTTCATCGGACCAACAGAGGCGAGAGTTCGCTTGGAGGAGGTTGAAGGCTGCGATGAGCCTCTAGTCTTCGTGCTGGCCCGGGATAAGAAGACGCAGAAGTACTCGATAGCCAGTTGCGTGCCCCGGGTGAGCGGATCTGTTGCGGTGTAGGGTGGGTATCACTCAGCTTAGGTCACTCTTCTCGACAAGCTTGTGGCGAATCTGAATTGTCGAATGCCGCCTTGCACGACTCTAGGAGGCTTCTTGGTAACATTGAGGGAGAAGTACCGAGCAATGTACGGCAAAAAATGAGCGCGTACTCAATACCGCACCATGCCGAATTCAATGACTTCCATAGCACTACACTTTCGAATCCCTACCTAAGGTTGCGTCTGCAGTCTGTCGGCTGAGCCTCTGTGGGTGGTTGCAGCAAGTCGAATTAAGCAGAGCATGTCATCATTGACCAACGGGAATGAAGTCATAGATTTGGAGCCGACCACGCCTTTGGCAACCAAGCCACAGAGTCCTAGCAGTCGGAAGAGTAGAACGACGACTGCACGGCCTCTCCCGGACGCCTCCATTGAGAGTAGGTCAAACCCGAACCCGGACCCGAACCCGAACTTTATGGTCGCTATGGTGGACCGTGATCTGTGCTCAGGTTTCTTCTGCAGCCCCAGCGCTTCTAACGTGTCGATGAGCAAGCCCGTGATGGAGAGTTATGAACCCCCAACAAAGCGGCGTACGGTACCGTTCTGGATGCAGGAGGATAGAGAGAAGGACGCGGCAGCATGGAAAAGGCGTCGTGTGAGGAGCTGCTGCTGCTGCCTTCCGAGTTGATGGTCCACTATTGTCTGGTAGGGCACGAGTGTGTTCGAGGAGGAGGGCGAGTTGTCTGATCAACAGCGTTACGTATTTGACTTGATAGTCAAACAGAAGAAGAGCATATTCTTTACGGGTGAGGGAGCTCCTGCTGCATCTCAAGGCCGTCTTCTTTTTGCCCTGTGCGTCAGGTAGCGCTGGCACGGGGAAAACAAGAACTCTTCGAGAAGTCATCAAGGCGTTGCCGCAGAAATCTACCTTCATAACGGGTAAGTATCGCAGCGTGTACTCCGCCGCCAGCTGGAGATACTACGCTTTGTTTTCAGCCCTCACCGGCATAGCCTCTACGCTACTGGATAGGAGGGCGACGACTTTGCATAGCTTTGCTGGCATCGGTCTCGCGTAGGTGTCTTGATCCCAGGCTGCGGGCAGCGGTGCTTCTTACTCAGACGCGGGACTAAGCAGGACCTAGTGAGGTTCGTGAAGCGAAACGGCAAGGCTGTGCAGAACTGGCACGACTGTCGAGTGTTGATCATCGATGAAGTGTCGATGATGAGCGCGGACCTCTTCAACAAGCTGGACTATGTCGCGAAGGAAATCCGATCTGAGCGGACGAAACCTTTCGGAGGGATCCAGCTGGTGTTGGTCGGTGATTTCTACCAAGTACGATCGGTCTGTTCTTGACGCGTTGGTATTCGTCGAAAAGTAGTTACCGCCAGTCTTCAAAAATCGGCAGAGTGATGCCAATCTTGACCAGGGCCTCAAGTGCTACGAGTCTCCAGAGTGGGAGAGGGCCATTGAGATCAACGTCCGCCTCACGCAAGTGTAAGTGCGACGCCATGACTATCAATGGCTGTGACCTCTACCTAGGTACCGTACTAAGGATAAGGCGTTGAAGGACATGCTGGATGAGATACGCGACAATAATCTCTCACAGCGATCCATGAACCTGCTCAAGAGACTGCAGCGAGAGATCACAACGCCTAGCGGGGTGAGGTTGGACGGGCGTCGCTGTGCGGATGGTGGAGCGTAGGTGAGGCCAACGATTCTGTACCCGACGAACGAGCAGGTGGACCGTAAAAATGCCGAGGAGATGGGTCGACTCAGCGGCGAAAGTGAAACGTGAGTGCGGAGCTTCTCAGACGACGCGTGTTGTCGTGCTTTGACTGCTTTCCCTCTGCCGTCGTGCCGTGGATAGGACGTCTCTCTTCCATGCTCAGGTACGAGGCTGAGGACTCAGGGCACCCAGATGACCTCCAATATATGGATCGCTACACACTCTTTCCTCGGAAGCTCACTCTGAAGATAGGCGCTCAAGTCCGTATCATCGAGTGTATCCCTTCGCTCTAGACCCCTCGATACTGTCAGGTGATGCTGCTGAAGAATCAGTCGGGTGACTTGGGAACTCGGCTGGTCAACGGTTCCCAGGGGAAGGTGGTGGGGTTCGTCTCAGCCTCGGGAGGCCTCTCTCCTGGACCTGAAGGTAAGGCCTTGGCCTATCAGCCCTTGGATGATCGGGGGGAGTTAATCTTCGAGAGAGGTGCATGCTTGCCTCAGATGGTCCAGAAGTGGAGTTCACGCGAGAGTCCAGTGCTCCACGACTGCCGAAGGTGAGCAGCTCAGCCCCCGGGGAGCAAATCTTGGATGTCGTCAGCGCAGGTGCAATTCTCTCACATGGGGGAGATTGTCGAGCAGATCATAGGCTTTGAGAACTTCGAGTTGGAGACGAAGAATAGGAAAATGAAGCGGAAACAGATACCGCTCAAGCTTTCTTGGGCGATGACCATTCACAAGGTGAGGGCCTCTCCGTGCCGCTGCGACCCCGCGCCCTGGGGAGGCCCCAAAGCCCTTCGTCATTCGGAATCCTTCCAGGCCCAGGGTATGTCTATCGACTGTGTGCAAGTGGACATCAGCCGAGTATTCGCGGAGGGCCAAGCGTAGCCAGGCTGGGCTGCATCTCGATCAGAGCTGAGCCGTTTGCAGGTACGTGGCCCTCAGTCGTGCACGATCGATCGAAGGCTTGCAAGTCTTGAGCTTCGACGCACGCCGGTTCGGGTGCTCTCCCGAGGTCGTAGAATTTTATAGAACGCATGTTAAAGACGCTCCATTAGTTTACAGTGGCTGTGACGACACTACTCAGGCGGTAGGGCCAGCCTCTACCGCGAGCACAACCAGCAGGACGTCAGTGTCTTCCACGTCCAGCCATGTCGGTGGTCCAGGGAAATGGAATAAAAAAAGGGACCTTAAGAAGCGAGGCATTTAATCTAATTTGCATTTACAGATATCATCGTCACAGTGTTTTGCGTTGTTTGTTATACGCCTTCTCGGGTCTTCAACTACGCTATCTCGGAAAAGACTGAGAGTGGGGGAGATTATTCTGTGAATGGGAGTAGCAGTAACGCTGTGAGAAGCAGAGACTTACTGGCGACTGCAACTTTCAGTCCGGAAGAGTTTTTCGGAGGCCACTGTCGTGTAGAATTGGCGTGACAGCTGACGGCGCCCTCTGTGCTGAGAGACGTGGCGATTGTAACATGCACAGCACGACCTATCGAGGAGCGGATGAATACTACCAAGTCGTGGGTTCCTCGAGAGCCTGCTCGATGAGGTTAAACTCAGACTGACTTATTCGGAGATCGAGCGAAAATTCAGCCAGTGAGATGAGTAATCTCTCTCGAATGTGCTGAAAATTTCCCGAGTTCCTCAAACCGGCTCCTGTGCGAGCCGGCCTGCTGGAAGGTGGTGTTAGTGAAGTCAAGCTGGAATCGAAACCTCTTGATGCTTACTGCTGCTGTATAGTCCTTGGTGGCAACGCCACCGTGGCGTTGGCGGAATACTTATTCTCAAGCAAGCATCGCCTCTGCGGAATTCCTATGCGCTCGGGGCGAGCGGAGTTATACGGTATTTGGGCGGATAATTTCCAGTCGCGGGTCAAGACTTGTAATCAAATAATGCTCTGCAGCTCATGCGAGCCAACCAACCCGCTGCGGGGCTGCCGTTTCCGCAGTGGTGGAGTGTCATTCCTGTGACCTTCATGGCCCCGCGCTTCTTTCTTGGGCAGGGTAGTCCTTGGTTGGTTTATTATTACCTATGGTCTCCTCCACCAGCTGCAGAGGAGTGGCCCTAACCACACTCCTGGCCGTATTGGGCCGGGGGTATGGCGAGACCGCCACCTGTCATGTTTTGTATCTTCCAGATGGGAAGTCTTTTGATGACTCGGCTCTTTTCGATAAACATAAGGAAGCCTTTTTCCGGCTATCTGGTGGGTCGGGTACAGGACACCCGGGCATCCTTGTGATCGACGAGTATCCTCTGTGATTTTCAGGCTGGCCGGAAGAAGTCCAGCAGGGCTGCTGAGGTGAATGCTGCTTGTGGGGAGATTCACTTTGATATGTTACTTCCACCGCATCCTCAGAGACGATGGTAGATCGACGACGTCCGTAGGGGAGGGTTGAATGAATGCCCTCCCAGGTTCACCAGTCGCCCCAGTCCGCAGTACCCCGACCAACCCGAGTTTACAGACCCTACCGACCAGCAACTCATCTACTCGCTCGAGTATCTCTTCGGGAAGATCAACCGTCTGGCTGACCGCGTGCCCCTGCAATCTATATTCCTGGTTGGTGTTTATAGTGGAGCTGCTATGGCTATTCAGACTGCGTGAGTTCCTTCGGCCCGGATGTTCGGGTATCTCCTCTTCCTCAGATTACTCTATCCCGGTATACTCGGGGGTGTGCTGTTCTTTGCTGGCTGGATACCTCTACGAAATGGGGCAGCCCATTTGTATGAGCGTGTACACGACTGGAGCCTACTCATGCGCACGCCGATAAGCGGTGTACAGAGCGTGCAGCGAGGACCGGAGACACTGAAAAGTTCACGGACCCTTGCATGACCACTCGCAGGTGTACCAGCGTGGACTTAAGCTTTGCTTGATCGCGACTGGATGGCAGGAACTGGCTAGGGCTGGCTCCTTGGGCGTCATTCACTACGAAGCGCCTACGGAAGAGTTCCCCTGGGGCGCGCTAACCTCGATGATGATTCGACCAGTGTGCGGAGTGATCTGGGTTGCTCCCCAGAGATGGAGGCAGAGAAAAATGAAGTCAGAGGAGGATCTGGTAAGCTTCCTTCGAGCTTCAGTCCTGGACAACTCCTCCCCAACCTTTGGGTTTTCCGTTGTTGGCCCGAAGTGTACCGTTGAATTCCACTCCGTGTCGATTTCGATTTACGCAGTGGCACAGTTCTCTGCGAAACAAGGGTGTTGCTGCAGCGTTCTCTTGCAGTTTTGCGGTGCTTCTTTCCACGCTATATGATTGCTCGTGATGAACCGCGGCTGCTCACCGCCGCGTCGTTTGTGATGCCGCTGAGACGCTACGGTAGGTACGGGAGATTCTGCTGGGCGATCAGCATTCGGAAGCGGGAGAAGGCTTGCGACGGCTCTGTGGCACGAGCATCGAGTTGATATACCACCGGATGAGCAGACATGGCATGCGAGAATCAAAGTATGTGTAAGCCAATGACGTGGAGCCAGTGCGCGCGCAGTCCTTCCTCGTCACACAAAGCCAGAATCTCGTGGGCCAGTTGTTGCGCTGCTCAGAACGGCCGCGAGTCTCATCAGCTACAGGCTAGTTGAAGATCTCTCCCGGCTGCGAAGGGGAGGTATCACTCCTCTTCGTATCGTGCTAGGGGGGAATGAAATCGGAGCTGACGCCGTTGGTCGGTTTGTGTAGGATGCCCCGCTAGATGCATCCACCCAGTCGGATCTGCTTTCAGTTTGCAGAACCCCGAGCTGATTCAGACAGTCTCCGGCATCCTTCTTCTCAACCCAACCGCAGTGGGTCATGCTTCAGCGCCTCATCGCAAGAATGCTGTTCTTACTGGCAGGGCACTCCTCATCCTTATGTGAACAGGACCGGTCCTCGCCGGCTTTCCATCTCACACGCGAGGAAATCTGATCCAGCTGAGTAGAGGTTATTGCTAAGCTGGTTCCCGGGGATGCGCTAGCGCCGCTCAGGTTGAACACGAAGCTCCTTCAAGGCTTCTCCGACCTGTTCTCGGCGGTCCCCAGGCGTTGCGTCGTAACCCTGATCGTCAAGGAGGTCTCCGAGCTGCTGGTCATGGGCAACTGGGCTGAGGCGGTGGGTTCGTGCACAGCATCCCCACCGGCGGTATTCCCTTTCCGCTCACCGCGGCGATATTCGGGTTGGACATTATCGTTTCTCCTTCGGTTGCATTTTTCCCGACGGTTCATCGCTATCGTGGGGGTGTTCCGTACAGGTTCGTGAAAGAGCTGCTGATCGCCGACTCTTGGAAAAGTGCAGTGCTGGAATCGATCTCGTCAGTCTGGTGGAGAGCATCTTCGGGTGAGACGCCGGGCACTGTCGAAGTGGCCCTCCCTCTCACCCTCGATGTTGGGCCTTGCTCAGGTCGGATGATGAGGGCCCGCCGGATGACCAAAACCAACTCGGTGCTCGAGCTCGCGCCCGCCTTTCAGAAGTCATTGCCTTCCTGACGAAAAACGGGGCGAACAGCACCTCGTTCGTGTTCATCACGGAATCCCTTTCCCACTCGTTAGCGTAACAGCGATTGTTTCCTTGCCTCTGCGTACCCGTGCCCTTTGAGTAGGCCCTCTGTTGGAGACCTCAGCATACGGTATGCAGTCATCGATGACCCGTTAGCTTCAACGCCTGCCCAACAGGCGAACAGGACCGAGGTAAGTCCGCGGGTTCTGGGCGGCTTTCGGAGATCTATCCCATCTCGCCCATAGACTCCGCGACGGTAAAGGCCGCGGTCTTTGAGAGATTTCCCGATAGGGACCCCCGGGTCGACCAACTGAGCGGCCATTACTACGAATCGTTGGGTGTCGTGACGCGTCTTCCCTTCAGGGCATATTGCGAGACTCCGTTATTCCTACAGCACTCAACTGGGCCTGGGGTTCTCCCCGCCCAAACACACCGTGTGCGGTCGTTGGCCCCGCTCGTGATGGAGAGTGGGAGACACTTTAGCGAGCAACTCCCTCATTTTGCCACATTCATCTTGTCATGTGCATGTGCTAAGTTGTCACTGATGTTGCCCCCTATCTGAGAGTTACTTTGCAGTGCCTTACGGGAGACTGCTGAGAAATCTACTGGTCATTGCTCGTCGTCTCATGCGCAGTGGGCGTTTCGGTGCGAAACCATTCCTGGCAACCTTGCAGCAACACTATCACGCGTTTGCCTCCGATACTAATAGTTGGCGCGGCAGTCTTTGCTCGGCATCAGCGCGATTTATTGTCTTCCCTTTCGGCGTGTCACCCCATGCTGGCTCGAACAGTGCGCGTATTTCTCATGGGGAAGTTGTGTGGCCGGTGGTGACACCGAGGAGCCGATATAGATTGAAAGCCTCTAGCTGCCAATGCAGTACATCCTCGGAGGGTGATGAGTACTATGATCGCAGGTCAATTCGTTGAGCAAGTTCAACAGCCGATCGAGTACCTGTGCTGTCCGAAGTGTCGAGTCTTACAGCTAACCTGAGGCGGCCAGAGGCGAGAAGGTCTCGAAGCTCCTCGCCTTTTGTAGCATAGGGAGTTCACCTGCAGCCACGTGCCAACACCGTTGCTTTTTCGGCTTGAACGTATGCGAGGACGCCAAGGTATGAAGCACTTTTAGTTTGCTACTTGGGAAAACCTGCGAGACGCTAGTCCAGAACTAGGCCAAGGGCCAGTGTAGCCTACCCCGAACTGTTCGCTCGATGAGAGGCGACTTCCAGGCGCGCGAAGGTGTGGGTTTTTCCGTGTGGAAAATTGAGGGGGTCGGCTCGTGGCTCATCAAGCATGGCATGTTTGGGGGCTCACGAGCTTTAAATTGGGTTAGCCCTCGTAGGTGCCCCGCTGAATAGGTAAGTCGAAGTGAGTCATTGCCTAGCTCATCATCGCTCATGGCCCCTCCCGTCAGCTGCAGAGGAGTGGCCCTAACCACACTCCTGGCCGTATTGGGCCGGGGGTATGGCGAGACCGCCACCTGTCATATTTTGTATCTTCCAGATGGGAAGTCTTTTGATGACTCCGCTCTTTTCGATAAACATAAAGAAGCCTTTTTCGGCTATCTAGTGGGTCGGGGGCAGGACACCCGGGCATCCTTGTGATCGACGAGGTCCTCATGAGCGGGTTGGAATCCTCTGTGATTCTCAGGCTGGCCGGAAGAAGTCCAGCAGGGCTGCTGAGGTGAATGCTGCTTGTGGGGAGATTCACTTTGATATGTTACTTCCACCGCATCCTCAAAGACGATGGTAGATCGATGACGCTTGTAGGGGAGGGTTGAATGAATGCCCACCCAGGTTCACCAGTCGCCCCAGTCAGCAGTACCCAGACCAACCCGAGTTTACAGACCCTACCGACCAGCAACTCATCTACTCGCTCGAGTATCTCTTCGGGAAGATCAACCGTCTGGCTGACCGCGTACCCCTGCAATCTATATTCCTGGTTGGTGTTTATAGTGGAGCTGCTATGGCTATTCAGACTGCGTGAGTTCCTTCGGCCCGGATGTTCGGGTATCTCCTCCTCCTCAGACTACTCTATCCCGGTATACTTGGGGGTGTACTGTCCTTTGCTGGCTGGATACCTCTATTTGATGGGGCAGCCCACTTGATCGTAGCGAATCCTCATCAGTGGGGGATAACGCGGACGCCGATCTGCGAAATTAAGAGAGTATGGCGGGGCAGACGTCTGCTGTCTACCGCAGGCTTCTCGTATGATCATATATCAATGGTGAGCTGCTTGCTCGAGGGCTCTCGTTTACCTCACGAGTAACGATCGATCAGGTCCTGGCTCAGTCGGGCTTTCTCGAAGCCTTGTACTGCGGAGAGAGCGATGAAGCTCCCATCTGGGGCAGTTTGGCGTCCATGATGTCTCGGCCAGTGTGTGGAGTCCTCTGGGTTGCGCCGTCAACGAGCAGGATTGGAGATAGCAAAAAGCGAAGGGAGGAACGGGTGAGATTTTACTGCCAACTGCTGAGGCTTGCGAGCATACTAGGATATCTCTATAGTCTTCAAGCGTGCTAGTGAACGTACCACTCTTCGCCATATTCTCAGCGCTCCTTCACGCCACAGCTGTTTATAATCCCCGCTCAGCCGCTTCGAGCTCCATAATCTTCCCCGATTCTGTTGATTCTTATCTGGGGAAGCGCTAGAGTTTGAGGTTCTCGCGGAGTATAGGAGGATACTGTTCGCAGATGAGGAAGCTTCTGAACGGCCCTGGAGATCCAGAAGCGATGGAAGACTTGCGTCGGGTCTGTGGTGCGAGAATCAAACTCGTTTACAGCCTAATGAGCCCCGAGGACGCCCAAAGAGTCGCAAGGTGAGCCTAAAAGTCGCGGAAAATGCTGTCAGTGTCAATTGGGTGGTCAATTGGGGACTGGGCTGGTGTGCTCAGGGGAGAGGCTCTTACCTCTGTCAACTACGAGTTCAATGAGGGTTATCATGCACTGAGTGTTGATCGCATACCAACTCACCGCATCGTCGTGGGTGGGGAGAGTGTGGGAGGTCAAGCTGTGAAACGATTCGTGTAAGAGTCTTTGGTTTTTATCCGAGCAGACGCTTTTCTCGCCAGCACTGGAAACCCTGCCATCACCCGAGCATCCGCTGGTATTCTCCTACTAAACATGCCAAAGGTGAGGGTTGGTGGAAGAACTCATTCGGGGATATATCGGCATCCCTCCCAGGCCACTCGTCGATCTGATCTCAATGACCCTGGTGTCCCCGGTCGTGTCCGTTGAGCATAAGAAGGAATCGAGCGCTACAGAGTAAGAGGCTGGTGCTCTTCAAGCTCAACTTACCGCATACTCTGCAGGTTGAACAGAAAGCTCCTTCAAGGCTTCTCCGACCTGTTCTCGGCGGTCCCCAGGCGTTGCGTCGTAACCCTGATCGTCAAGGAAGTCTCCGAGCTGCTCGTCATGGGCAACTGGGCTGAGGCGGTGGGTTCATGCACAGCATTCCCACCGGCGGTATATCCTTTGCGCTCGCCGC
This sequence comes from Perkinsus olseni, assembly GCA_013115135.1. Classification (NCBI taxonomy): domain Eukaryota; phylum Perkinsozoa; order Perkinsida; family Perkinsidae; genus Perkinsus; species Perkinsus olseni. The sequence goes on along the minus strand of JABANP010000100.1, from coordinate 24,568 downwards.
GGCGATATTCGGGTTGGACGTTATCGGTTATCCTTCGGTTGCATTTTTCCCGACGGTTCATCGCTATCGCGAGGGTGTCCCGTACAGGTTCGTGAAAGAGCGGTTGATCGCCGACTCTTGGAAAAGTGTAACGGCGAAATCGAACTCGTCAGTCTAGTAGAGAGCATCTTCGGGTGAGCCATTGGACACGGTTGAAGTGGCCTTTCTTCCAGCCCCCGATGTTGGGCCTTGTTTAGATCGTACGATGTGGGTCCACCCGATGGAAACGATCAGCTCGGTGCTCGAGCCGGCGCCCGCCTTTCGGAGATCATTGCCTTCCTGATGAGGAACGGGGCGAATAGCACCTCGTTCGTGTTCATCACGCGATCCCTGTCCTACTTGTTAGCGTAATAGGGATTCTTCCCAGCCACTTCGTACCCCTGTCCCTTTGAGTAGGCCCTTTGTTAGAGACATCGGTATACAGTACTCCGTCGTTGATAACCCGTTAGCTCCAACGCCTGCTCACCAAGCGAACAGGACCGAGGTATATGGCTTCGTGCTGTAGAGTCCCTGGCGTTTCGCGTACAGGCTATAGGAAGTGGTTCAGTTTTCAACCTCGCGAAATTACTCTTCTGAATGTGAGGTACTCGCCGTCTTGGCTCCCGATAGGGTCTGAGGCTAAAATTTGGAGTCCTTGTGCCGGGGTTACGAAAACGTTGGGAACACAGGGTCGATTACGAGAGAAAAGCGGAGACGGAATTGCCGCACGACCGATGTTCTACGCCTTCGCTCTTCTCCTTGCAGGGCATATTGCGAGACTGCGTTATTCCTACAGCACTCAACTGGGCCTGGGGTTCTCCCCGCCCAAACACATCGTGTACGGTTGTTGGCCCCGCTCGTGATGAAGGTTGGGAGCTACTTTAGCGAGCAACTCCCTCATTTTGCCACACTCATGAGCTCTTTCCATACGCATGTGCTAAGTTGTCACTGATGTTGTCCTCGACCTGAGAGTTACTTTAGCAGTGAGTCACGAGCGAGTGCTGAGATCGCTACCGTTCTGTGTCATGGTGGGTCACAAGCATTCTTCTTGTGCAGCACCCCTTCGACCGGGCGGGTGATAGCCAGTATAGGGGTATAGCTGCGGGCTCAGTTGCTGCCTGAGCCCTGGTAGGAACATAGAGATAGTACGTTACACCGCACAGAGTGCGATCGGTGGGAAGCCCCCCAGAAGCCTCCCAGCTGCCACCAGTAGGATGCTTCATATCCCGATATCCCTAGCGAGATGTCGGCCACATCTTCCTCATGCACTTCTACCATGTGCGAACACTGTGGTTTGATGCCAACAGTCGCGTCATATCGTATGGATTATCCGGGGCATCTTTACCCAGGCAAGTCTCCCTCCACCTCCGCAAGCGGGAGCGCTGGTGTAGATGTATGGAAGATTCCCTACTCCTGCCACAGTAGCGGCATTCTCGAATCCCACCATCCAATCTGAATAAGTGGGCCCTCAGACAGCCGTCACAAGCATTGGGATGTTACTGAGGAGCATCAGGTCTCTTTTTGTGGTCAACAATTTATCTAGTGCTACTTCGTGTACCCACCTGCTTCGACACTGATCCAGCCGGCACGCCGCTTTTGTTGGATACCCTCCTGCAAAGAGTCTGCCGTCGACCTTATTGCGCGGATTTTTGAACAGATTTCGTTCCCGCGGCTTCGCTTCTATCATGACTCTCACAATGTTGCTCGCATAGTGTGGGATTGCGTGTAATCTCAGTGCCTACTCTGAGTGGATGGGTTGTGTCGTAGAAACTTTCGCCTCCAAGGAGCACGGAGTGCTCGGGCGAGAATTTGGAAACTTAAACTAATTCACGGTGTTGCTAGCTCGAGCATCGACGGGCCACATGCTGCGCTCATGGCGATCCTCTGGTCGTCTTGAGTTACTGCGGAATCGCGTAGTCACGTGCGGTGTATCGCAGAGTGGTGGACAGTTCCACAATGCGGTGGTAACCATCGCACGGTAACCTGCTGACGGCATGACTGGTGCCTCTTCAATGAGCCGATTCGAATGCAATGCGAGGCCAAAGTCGGCAGTGGCGCGTTTGTGAGTTTCGTAATTGGTTCGCCGAGCACCCCCTCTGTACTTTCTTCTAGCTAGCAATGGTCGCAGCCGTGGATGTTCTGGCTGTAATGGCAGCGGATGCGAGGTTGAACCAGCCTTCCGCTCCCTGGATGTGGAGGTAGGTTACAAGAGACTGCTGACTCGACCCAGACCGGGTATGGAATCGAGCAGCGCTCGTGTCCTACTAAACCGTGGGGACTTCCAACTACTAGTTGACAGCGGACACAGGCTACTACCTGGTTGCTGGCGTTGACGCTGGTGAAGTCAGAGCAGAGCCACTCACTGTTCACACTCCCAACCTCCGCATCATGGGAATTTCGCTCCGTCGGATGCTGGTCTGGGGAGGATTGGATGGAAATCTATGACGGCTTAGAAGCTTCGAACGGCCTTCTAGCATTGTAAGCTCGACAGGAGTCCACTTCCAGGCGAGCGGAAATCTTCGTCGTGCGCAAGAGAAAATTCCACCATCAAGTTTGGAATCTTATTAACCGCGCCAACTCGCTCAACAAGTTATGGATCGCGGCTCATCACCTGAGCATGACCAAGGGAGCGCTTTGCTCATAGTGAGCCGGGCTCTTGCGGCGCTCTCACTGTTGCGTCTGCAAGACCTTGAGGTGCCCATGGATGGTGACCCCGACGGCTTCTCTGTAGGGTGGTATCCTCATGGGCAGTTTATTATTATCTATGGTCTCCTACATTAGCTGCAGGGGAGTGGCCCTAACCACACTTATGGCCGTATTGGGCCGGACGTATGGAGAGACCGCCACCTGTCATGTTTTGTATCTTCCAGAAGGGAAGTCTTTTGACGACTCGGCTCTTTTCGATAAACATAAGGAAGCCTTTTTCGGCTATCTGGTGGGTCGGGGGCAGGACAATCGTCTGCCACCCGGGCGGCCTTGAGCCCGACAAAGTCCCTATGATTTGATTGGAATCCTTTGTTATTCTCAGAATGGCCGGAAGAAGTCCAGCAGGGCTGCTGAGGTGAATGCTGCATGTGGGGAGATTCACTTTGATATGTTACTTCCACCGCATCCTCAAAGACGATGGTAGATCGACGACGTCCGTAGGGGAGGGTTGAAAGAATGCCCTCCCAGGTTCACCAGTCGCCCCAGTCAGCAGTACCCCGACCAACCCGAGTTTACAGACCCTACCGACCAGCAACTCATCTACTCGCTCGAGTATCTCTTCGGGAATATCAACCGCCTGGCTGACCGCGTACCCCTGCAATCTATATTCCTGGTTGGTGTTTATAGTGGAGCTGCTATGGCTATTCAGACTGCGTGAGTTCCTTCGGCCCGGATGTTCGGGTATCTCCTCCTCTTCAGACTACTCTATCCCGGTATACTCGGGGGTGTGCTGTCCTTTGCTGGCTGGATACCTCTACTGAATGGGGCAGCCCATTTGACCGCGGAGAATCCTGATGACTGGAGCCGTACGCGAACTCCAATTTGCGAAATCGAGACCGTCTGGCGTGGCACTGACTTACTGTCCATCACCGGGTTGCCTCAGGATCGCGTGTCGGTGGTGAGTCCGTGAGGGCCTCGGTACAACCTCGAAAGTGATTCTTGCCCAGGTGTTGAGCACGTCCGGTTTCCTGAAGCCTTCGTTCTGCAGTGCACGGGATGAAGCTGGAATCTGGAATAATTTGATGTCCATGATGACTCAACCGATTTGCGGAGTCCTCTGGGCTGCTCCTTCGAGGATGGGGATTTTGCATTATAAGAAGCGGAAGAGGAAACAGGTAACCCTCAGCTCGACTACCTCTAGCGATGTGTTTGATGGCAACAGAATCTCCTTGGCCGGGCACGCCTGTTCAAGGCGCGTCTTGATGTTTTCCGCGACTAAGCTGTCTTCTCAGCACCACACGCCCATCCAACAATCGTATGCATTGATTTCACCTCTTCACTTTCCTCGGGGTCTGTGATGTGCTGTCGCTGAATTCGTTCCAGAAAACTATCTGCGCATGAGGACTATGGGGCTGAGCAGCGGAGACGGGGGATTCGAAATTCTCCTGAGGAGTCCGGTCTAGGGGTCCATGGGATACTGGTTTGCAGATGGAGGAGCTCTTGAATGGTCATGGGGACTCAGAGGCAAGCCAGAAGTTACGGCAAGTTTGTGGTTCGAGGGTGCAGCTCGAGCTCCGCCTGATGAGCCTCGAGAGCGAAAGAGAGGTGTCGAAGTAGGTCCCTGGCGTTGCGGGAAGGCTTCGGGTGGTGTATCGTGGAAATATCCTGCGGGTTTGGCGTTTTGATTGTGAGCTCAGGGCGAAACCCGAGATGGCGTCCAGTATCCCATTCTATGTTGAACTGGAGGGAGGCTATGATCGACTGAATTGGGGTCGAATATCAACTCACCGCATCGTCGTGGGTGGGAAGAGTGAGGGGGCTCAAGCTGTGAAGAGATTTGTGTAAGCGTTTTCGGTTGCGATCTGAGCGGATCTTTGTCTCGCCAGCATGGAGAACCCTGCCATCACCCGAGCATCCGCTGGGATGCTCCTACTGAATATGCCCAAGGTGAGGGTTGGTGGAGAGCTCAATCACGGATATATCGAAATCCCTCCCAGGCTACTCGTCGATTTGATCTCAATGACCCTGGTGTCCCCGTCGTCTCTGTTAACCATGCGAAGAAGTCGAAGACTGCTGAGTAGGAGTGCTTTTCTAGCTTCATTTACCGCATACTCTCCAGGTTGAACACGAAGCTCCTCCAAGGCTTCTCCGACCTGTTCTGGGCGGTCCCCAGGCGTTGCGTCGTAACCCTGATCGTCAAGGAGGTCTCCGAGCTGCTGGTCATGGGCAACTGGGCTGAGGCGGTGGGTTCGTGCACAGCATTCCCACCGGCGGTATACGTCTGATCGCTCCCGTGGGACACTGCCGGTTTTCGTTTCTGTCGCATCTTCGTCGAAGTCCTTCCATCACCGTTGTTGCTGCGGGGAGGGTATCCCGTACAGGTCCGCGAGGGAGCAGGTGATCGCCGACTCTTGGAGAAGTGCAATGGCGAAATCGAGTTCGTTAGTCTAGTGGAGAGCATCTTCGGGTGATACACTGGAACAAAATAGTCATCGGTGTAGCTGCCATTCATCTCAGGGGAGTGAGTCATCGTAGCAGACGCGAAAGTCTCATCGGCGGTCGAGTGACAAGAATAGTCAATCTACTGAGAAGCAGAGGGAGCAGCTCTGTCGTGTTTATCGCGCAATCTTTGTACGATTCACTAGGGTAAGGTTCGCATCACTGCGTCGTTGAGCTTTCTCCTGGAGTCAGGTCCACGATCCGATCTTTCGACATGCAGGCCATGTATGTGGCGAACCCACGAGTTCCCTCTCCTGATCAGCTAGGAGAGGAGCCCGAGGTAGGACCGCCGTGCGTCGGGAAGTATTTCTCACGACACCTTTCCTTGGCGAGGGTGGTCGTCATGATTTTACGTCGAGCCCTTACGGATCTTAGTCCTCGGAACAGCTCTGCTGACATCCTCTTACTCAGTCTAAGTTTAGGAACCCTTCAAGGGCACTCCGCAATGAATGGTCCACGGATCCCAAACCTAGTATTTTACGGTGTGGAACTAGAGGTTGCCCGCGGCATTGAGAGGATAGACATGCGCTTTCCATCGGAATCAGAGACCACTATTACTGGCACTACACCTTGTCGTTCTTTCAGGTCATTCTGAGGGATTGCATCATCCCCCTTTCGCTATCATGGGCATGGGGCGGTCCGAAGGTTCCAGTTCCGTGCAGAGCACGGGGTAGTGGTAGCGATAGTGATTGGGAGTTTGTATAGCTCTCCTGCTGTACCTGCCGGGCTTGCGAGAGCCGAGGAAAGCTGTTGAAGCTGTTGAAGATGTTGGCCGTTATCTACCAAGCATGTTCGCTGTGAGGGTACATGGTGTTGACCCATTTCTCGCAGTGTTGGGAGGACACGACCGCGGCTCGATTCAATGCCTCGGCAAATGTATCTTCTAGGAGTCCTTGTTCATATTAATGGTCCCTTCAACCTTCCGTACTGCATCTACCTTCTGGGCGTCATTATTGATCCTAACACGACCAATTCCCACACAGTCAGTGTGCAAAATAATATGTTTATCAGAGAAGTCGGATACTGGGACACATGAATTCTTTGTGGCCTTTCATGACGCATTCAACGTAAGCGATTGCGCACTTGAGCTCACTCTGGGGAAAACGAGACTTTAGGCGTTAGTCGAATCCACAGACGCTGGGGAGCCGCTTAGACGGAATTGTGGGGAGACTAGGTTCTCCTTGCTTCTTCCACCTAATGAGCAGACCTACTGGTAGGACCGACGCCCACTGCGTGTATGGGACTCGCCGTGCTCTAGGTTCGATAGGGAGTCGGCGCGTCAGGGTCTTAGCGACCCTGGGTTAGAGAATTCTCTCCGCGACCTAAGCAGCAGTGTCAACCAGATTATCACTGAAGTGCCCCCCGAGCACGTTTTCCTGGTTGGCCAGGAGACAGGAGCCGCCATGGCGGTTCATTTTGCGTGAGCCTCTGACCTTATTCTTCGGTGGAAGGCAGAGCCATTAGAGCTGCCTCGGTTCAGGAGGCTGTATCCCCTGCGACTCGGCGGTGTGCTCGCCGTGGACGAATGGGATTCTTTACAAAATGTTACTCCAAATATCGTGGAGACCGAAGGGATGGAGGTCACGCCTGTGCGGATGTATAGAAACTCACCAAGATCAGAGCCTCCGAGATTGAACGTGGTAGGAGCTTCTTTCAGCCGATTGGAGAGCGTCACTTTTTTCAAGGCTGCAACGCTCCCCAGAGGTATTCGCGTCGGCGACGGCTTGCTCACTGATTTATTGATGCTTCTGACGCGCCCGCTGTGCGGTGTTATCTGGCTGACCACGACCACACAGCCCTTGGCAGAGGATATACGATCTGTGCAGAGAATATCGCACGTCTTGGACGACCTACTGGGCCACTCGGCCGAGGTCGGAGCCGTTGAGGCTGTTGATAGGTCACTTGCACTTGAGTGTGGAAGCGGTGTTACCTACAGAACAGTGCAAGTCCCAACGTCCGAGCTGAAGGAAATAAGGTAGGAACAGGGTATCCACCTGTGGGAATTAAGGTCGTCAGGGATGGCAAGACCCCAAGTAGCGTCAGTGATATCTTGAGAGAGTACTATGAGCTGTCGGTTCTCCATCGAATATATCCGAATCGCATTGTTATTGGTGGCAGTCATGGGGCGGAGGACGCTGTTTTCCAAATCATGTAAGTCCTCGACGATACCTCCAGTAGCCCCATTGCCCGTCTAAGGCACAATTTTGTCTACATTTATGGTAAAATCGCTGGGGTTATTCGACTAGTCGACAAAAAGAAGCGAGTAAGCAGCACCATGAGCATTCTTGTGGTCAGCTGGATATCTATTCTTTCTCTCAGCGGCCTCCTCCAGGCTTCGAAGGCCAGACAGCAATACCAACCAGATCCATTGACGTAGGTCGAGCTGCTTGTTGTGTACAGATCTTTGCGAACCAGGATTGGTCCCTGGTCCTCAATGGTAGTTCTATTCCCGAGAGGGCTATCTTTTTCGAATCTTCGGTGACACGGCGGAGATGCTTGACGACAATTCCAACTCAATAGCCCTTAGGATTAGCTCGTTCAATCTGGCTGGAACTTTTCGTTGAACATCGCGTATCGTAGGCCTATTCGATTATTGTGGAGGAGCGTAGGCATTTTACCGGACCTTTAATTCCAATCAGTTTCCTGGCGGCCGATCCTCTGTCAAAGCGAGAGCTGAGCTCGAGACTGCGTTCAAGGAGATGCTCACATCGCCACCGAGGCAGTGCTCAGTCGTTTTGGTTGTAAGGGACACCCTTGAAGCCGAGATGTTCGAGTCTTGGGAAGAGGCTGTAAGCAGCAATGCTCTTTGATTGATGAAGCTTCATCACATAGGATGCTCTGCATCTTTAGCCAGCCCAAACAGTGCCTCATCGAAGTATTCGTCAGGTGCGGAAAAAAGCGGCGGAGCGTGGGTATGAGCTGGATAGGAAGTGCGAGGGCGTAGTCGTGTTCAAAACAGTCCTCCGATCCATCGCCCAGTAAGTGAGGTCAAGACACGATATGGATGGCTCTCTTGAGGCGTCCGTTCATACGCGTTGCAGTTCGAAGTACTTGGTCTTCAGGACGGTGGGTGGATTTGTTCGCTTGATAGAAGGATATGCTCAACCGAACCACACTTTCATCCTCCTCCGTGGTGCTGGAGCCTCCAAGGCGATTGCACAGCGGTAAGTGCCTATTTTTTTCGTAGGTCGCTCCACTGATCAATTCAGGTCGGCGTTGCAGCGTAGAGGCTTCCGTGTGGTGCCTTTGCCAGCATTGCCCACCAGAGGAACTCGTGATCAAATTGTAGCAATCCATCTCAAATACAGCGTTAACATTCTCCTAAGCAGGTTCAAGCCTCCATGGGATGTCTGGTAGCCGCAGCCGTGAATGGGCCCTGGCTTGAGCTCCGCCCCCCAGACAGCAGACATGTTGGAGCGACTGCTGTCGACTAGACTCCTATCGGCTGCCGTTGAACCCATGTGCAAAAGATGTTCCTGTCGTTGTTCAACACTGGTGACTTGCTCTTCAGTACTTCATAGTGCGCCATCCAAGGCTATCCAGCGCTAGCGTACGTGTGCAAATACGAAGCTCGCTTAGGCATTGTTAATTGAGGTGATGCGTCGTTCCTGCTCAACCAGATAGCTACTCTGGGAGCCCCCGATGCTCCTTTCCAGTGGGTAAGGCCGAAGGATCGGCCTCTGAAGCTGTAAGTCTCGTGAGGACTTCGCCACGGTCGGAATTCGCCTGACTGATGCTGCATTAGAGCTCCGCTGCGGCGGCCCACGGTTGCGGAGAACTCTTGAGGACTCCACGGACTGCTGGAGTATGACTGAGGAGCTCCCTTCAATTGCGAGATTGATACTTGTACGGTAAGTTGGCGGGTTTTATTTCTTTCTTGTTCACCTGAATAGCAGTTTCGAGTCGCTGAGCAGTGGGGCGCGACCTCCCACGCTCGTTGCCTCGAAGAACTGAGCGCGCGGCAGTGCGTCTAGTTAGACCCATCGGCATATTGAGCTCGAGCTGCTGATGACAACAGTAGCTTTCTTTTCCCACATCCGAGCAATGATGAGAACTTCATCTTGTTGTCCCTTAGAATGATTGGGCAGCACGAGGCCGATGTTCCGAGGCATGTTATGTTCCGCAAGAGATCCTTTATCTTGAAAGGATTATGAAGTTCCGATCAACTGATCACTGCTGACGCCGACAAATTATGCAACACCTTCCGCAGCTGTTACGGGTGCGAATAGCCTGTGCGTGGTGGCCGAGCCGGTCACCATGGAGGGCTGGGCCATCACTGGTTGATTCGGCACTGGGCGTGGCCAGGTGGTACGGAGTTACAGGTATGTCCGGCTCACCCAACCAAGGTTTATGAGGGCCAGGAAGTAGCGCAGAGGAAGGCTCTCTCGGGGGAATCAGCGACGCAGTAATCAATCTAAGTATGAGGTTGAGCTGTGAACGATCATATCAGCACGCCTCACCCTGAGAGGAGTCTCCGCCGCCAGGCGGAGTGTCCCATCGTCACTAAGCGCACAATCCTCGCTCGTGAACATGAGCAAATGGCGATGGATAGAGCAAGGATTCTTGCCCGGTGTGACAGAGTTGGAAGAACAGAATGACCAGGTTGCGGAGACAACCGGTAGCGTGTTCTCGAATGTTATTGTACTGTACCGTGGCAGCGTGTGCTTGTGCAGTCTATCTGTTGGAGCAAGTTTCCAGCTCAAGGCTGCATACGGAAGAAGCTACCGGTCGCGTCTAAGTTTGTTCGCTAGCAACCGGCAGTGACTGGTGTGAAGTCTTGCGTACACGACGCTCACCGGGGCGCCATTAAGGCGTGCCGAGTGATCTTCCCAAACACACGGAACAGTAGTTGCTACTTCCACTTCATCAATAACATGAAGGACAACTGTTGAGCGTTGGGGTAACATGTGGACATTGGAGCTGAGCTGGCCAAGTTCATAGCGGCGGTTTGCTTCACCGTACCGGTGCAGCAATGAATTCGGAATCTACTACATAGCACAGTTATCTTACTGTCGCCTAGATGCTCCACCCTGGCAGATGGCAGAGCGAGGACGTGGGCTATCCTCGGAGCGGATCATTGAATGAGATCCCCATGAGACTCGTACCCGGTTTTCATACTTGTTCGATAAGAGATTCATACAGTTCTTTCTAAATGAGTTACTCACATATCGTCTTGTGCCTCAATTCAATCCAGTTGTGCTGTGGAGGTTCAGAGTGTTTTTCATGGGGAGCTTCCATAGCGGAACGCTAGCGCAACTGAGAGTAATCGTCCTGAATTTCCGCTCTGGTAACGGCTGTATGAACTCCGCCCGAGAACGACTGGAAGATGGGCTGCCTTCTAGTCCTCCTATACATGGGAAAATGCGACGCTTGGCAAGTCAGACGTGTATAGATATTGAGAGAGACGAGCATTTCGAATTTCCCCCGAGTTGCCCTGGTGCGGCGTTTATTTGCTCCATTCGATCGCTTGTAATTCTCGCTTGTTCTTGCTCGATCAGGTACACCTGATAAATTCTTCAAGATGCCTTTCGTTGCTCTATTACTTGTCTTACGAAGCTGTCCGAGCAGTGCACTTGGCGTGAGCCGTGGAGGGCACCTATGGCCAGCAATAGCCCCACTAAAGTGGACTTGTGAGTTTGACTTTTGCACGGCTCGCTCGATCCAAACAGCTAGGTGTTCTCTGGATCAACGCAACCCGTACAAGATCGGAGCCGTGCTCTTGACTACCATAAGGTCTTCGAAGCTCGATTGGCTGGCCCTGTTATCTACCGCGGTAGGCTTAGTTTCCGAAACGTGGTAAAGGTGGTGATGGCGTGGTGATAGTTACTCTCGGTTCGTTGTTTCATATATCGCGTCTACGTCAGTAAGCGATGGGTCGGTGGGCGCAGTAGCTGTGGCAAGCTAGTTCATCTGCAGGTCGGCGTGTTGGAACTGCGTCATAGTACATGCCTATTGGAAAGCTGGGTCATCGCAGCTCTAGTGTTCATCTTCCGGCTTGATGGTGTTTCCGTATCTATTCGCTATGGGCAGTTTCCTGTTTCCTGGGCACCTCGGCGTCAGCACTATGCCGACGTTCGCTCAGAGGACAAGGCCGCTCCTCGAGGGTCGCCTCACGCCTAGCAGAACCAATGAAGCAAGGCAGATCCGCAGGGATGAGATCATTTCTGGACTTATCCGAATAATCTTCATAATAATCAGCTCGCTGCTCATCGTCATCTGCTTCTATTTCTGCGGGGAACTTGGCGGAGAGAGCTCGGGCAGTCGAGTGATGTGACATTGTCCCAGTAGGCGGCCTCCCCGACGAGCTCGTCGCAAGTGCAATCGTCAATATCGTTCTTCTCGGGCGGCCGACCTTCAATAGGACATCGGTGAATGAAGAGCCGCAGAAGAATTCGCCTCCTTAGGAGAGAGACCTTGCTCGCAATGGTCATAGTGGATACGATGAAATGGAGGCCAAGGATCTTTGGAATATCGTATAGCTTCTGTCGTGCCGCTGTACCACTTCGATGGTGGGCGTCACTGGAGGACACGCAGTAAGGAAGCTTGTGAAGAGGGTTGGAAAAGGCATAAGACGCCGGAGGGTCGTCGGCAGTCCACGAACACCGATGCCCGGATGCGGCGAGACCGTCTCATAGTGCTGTCTTCCGGAGAAACTATCGTAGCAGGCTCCTGATCATCGACCGGAAGCTCGGAGGCTGGAGGGCGGGCGCAGAATGATCCGCAAGAAGAGTCTGTGCTCAGACGTTATCGCTTCTAGTTTGCTGGTGATTGTTTGAGTTGCAAGCGGGAGACCGAGGCAGTGAAATGTTCTTCAGCTAGTTGTGAAGCAAGAGGCTAGTAAATGCAGTCCAACTCGCTCAGCCGTCAGCTGCTTCCCGAAACCAGTGATCAGTCCAAGCCTTCCCGCTTGTTCTCGCCGGGCCGGGCACTTGTCGTCTGTATACTCATTATCGCTGCCCTTGGCTTCTGGAGTATCCGGTCCAGCTCTGGCCATCGAAGTAAGAGGACTACGCAGAACTGCGTTCCTGGGCCAAGACCATGTCAGCTCCGCTAGCAGCGCCGTAACCTAGAGCATGGTCATCACCTCACGTGATTGTGGTCCGATCGCTCTCGCAGCCGGGATCGCATCGCCCGAATTTATCGTTCAGAGCAAGTGTCGTCGAAGTTCGAATCTTCTCAGGCACTAGGGTGCAAGGCGAGTCCCTGGAAAGTCTGGTTGGGATGAATTCTACCTCCTAGCCTGGCGGCTGGCGAGTACTCCGCTCGGCTGAACTATGGCACCTCCCATCTCCTTATCCGAGAGCCTACTATATGTGACTCTTCCGTAAAACAACGGAGTGGATACTTTGTAGTCAACGCTACCAAAAACCGAAAGTGAGGATGTTTGTCGGATATAGTCCCGTTAACTACAGTGAAAAGCAGCCGTGAAAACACCATTTTTGTGGTATTAGGTACTTCTTCTGGTTCTTTGAATCTAGGAGGTTACCACCAGCTGAGTCTCCAACTACACTCTGGCTCAGCGGCGGCCCCGGCGCGAGCTCGATTCTAGGGTTACTGATGGAGAATGGGCCCTGCCGTTTGCTCTCTGACGGTATCACCACGGAATACAACCCTTACGGATGGAACGAGGTCTCCAATATGATATGGCTCGACCAGCCTGCGGGGACCGGCTACTCTATGGGAAAGCACGAGCATAGCCTCACGGAAGTGAGGGATGATCTCTACAACTTCCTGCAGGCATTCTTCCACCACTTCCCCGGAGTACAACAGGAACTTTCATCTTGCTGGAGAGTCCTTTGCTGGCCACTATATACCGGTTATCGCGGACAAAATACTTCAGGAGAATAAGAGAATGGACCAGGGTAGTGCATTCATAGGAAGTCTGCTGCTCCGAGTTTGGACTACCACGGGTTCGATGGTCTGCTGTCATTGCTACGGGAGTGCACCCGTGCTCTGCTTTCAGGTGCGAGCTCGCCTCCGAAACAGCGTATTGACTTCCGTGGCATGGCCATCGGTAACGGAGATACCGATAACCCGCATTCAGCTCCTTATATGGCTGAGATGGTGGGTTGCACATCGAGCTGAGAACCACGGATGTTGATCGAACATCTCATATTCCGTACTGGCTTTCTGACAGTCAATGGGCATCTCTCACAGGCGATGGTCTCTGGCGCAGTGAACCGATCCACTTATCAGCAAATGCTGGCATCAGTTCCTCCTACTACTGAGCTCATGTTGAGGTGTACCGAGATACTAGGGAAGGTGAGCATGGAGTTCTGCCGAGGGCCGACTTCTTGATCTGCTTCTTCTATTCCAGTTGAAGCAGCCTGCGAACCTGTTCACTGCACCCGAGACGTGCTTGGACGCTAATCTTGAATATATGATGAACTTCTTGGCGCCAGTTGAGGCGACTGGTCGAAACATGTAGAGACAACACCCGTGCGGGAGTTCCCTATAGGAGTGGTTGAGACTGTGGTTCATAGCTTGTAGTTTTTTCGTTCCCGTCCACGGAGCTCATCAGCACAGATACGATCTCCGCTTGAATGGTACCTACAACTTCAGCCGATACATCAACTTCCTCAACAATGCCACCATCATGAAAACACTTGGGGCAGGCAAGAAATGGAAACCGATCAACTACCGTGTAAGACGCAACGGGCCTCTGCCAGACGCTCCGGGGAATTGTTGTTTCATCTTCGATGCGCCCCTACTCAGGTTACTCTTGATCTGTACTTCGATGATACGTATCGAATTTACAATCCTGAAGTCGAGCGTGTTCTGGAAGCCGGCGTTAAAGTCCTGATCTACGCTGGAGACAAGGACTACCTCTGCAACTGGCTCGTGAATGATGCCTGGACGAAAAGACTGCAGTGGAGCGGAGCTCAGCAGTTCGTCCATAGGCCTCTCGAACTATATCAAGCCGGTAGGGTGTTAAGAATCGTGGTAGCCGAGTGGGCGTTGATAGACCCACTGGAGCTGTCGTCGATAGCGGAGGCTTGCTCAGTGGATATAGCTCGTAGCTGCGGTTCAGGTACCACAGAGGTCGTGGGTGAAATGCGTCGTACGCAGAATCTAGCTTTCGTTCGAGTCTACAATGCAGGACATCTGGTTCCTCATGATCAGCCGAAAGAACAGTCTGGCGATTATAGAGCAGTTTTTGAGTGGAAATATGTTCGCTTCTGCCTAGATGGCTTAGCCTCATACCCCTGGGCGTTGAGTTGTAACCAAGACTTCGTGGTACGGCCGCACAACGACGTCAACGTCATCGAGTAAATAAGAAACTCAGATTCCAACGCATCCATTTACGGTGACGCGTCTGGTGACTCTGTCACGGCCTTATCCATCATATGCGTACCAGGAATCCTTTGCGCGATGGCTCCGACAGGATTTTCCACTTCCGCTTCGATTCACTCCCTATAACAAAAGGATCGTTCCTTTTGTAAAACACACATCTACATCACTCACAGCATGCGTCTAACGGGAGAATCAAATGTGGTACACCTTTGGGTTTCAAGAAGTCATCCATATAAACACGGTTCCCAAGAAGCTCCATGAGTCGTTCGCGTTCTTCGGTGACATAGGGGTCGATCAAATCCCCTCGTACTTTCCCAGAAGATATTCCCTCTATCATCATCTTTTGTTTCTTCTTGTTCAGTGAACAGACCCCGTCCATCAGAATATGCATAACTCGATCTTCATTCCATTTTTCATTTTCCGGCAAATTACCGTCCTTGCACATCTTCCGCCACAAACCCTCAACCGCGGCGACACAAACGCGACTGTCTCCAGTATCATCGTCTTCATTGTAGAGCGAATCATAGTCAGAACGAAGTGGCTCGCTGAGAAACCCTGCTTCCGGCTTTCGACCGTAGTGCCTTATAGCATCGGTATAAACCGCACTAGGTGCACGTTGTAGTAGCCCTTGGAAGCGCCAGTTACTGAAGGAGAGAACGTCAAGCTCCCGGACGCGCGCTGAGAACTTCTCGGTCCTACTAGTTATAGAAGTAGTCGTCGCATTCGATTCCTTCGACCTCTATTTTACCCGAGCTCTCAAGCCTGAAATCGAAAATCCTCCCTCCTTTAACAAGCCTCTTCCGCTTTGGCTCCTCAGGCTTCCAGGACTCGTAGGGGGCTTCGAATTTGCATATTTTTCCTGCACGACCTGTGAACCAATCCTGAGAAGATGCTGCTAGAGAGAGGGATGTTGGCCCATTGTTCGAGCACCATTCGGACGTGAATCAGTGAACACTCGCGCGTGATGCTGCAGTGCTGGATCACCATTCTGTTATTGCACACATAGAATACTCACTCTCAACTCCGGCGTAGGCCTTCGACACGCCTTTAGCAAGGCCGAGGAAAGTTTCTTCGCGAAGGCGGCTAGCGATTGCTGCAAGAGCACCAGCCAAAAGATGGCCCAAACACCACGTGACATCATTGAAAGCTCTACAGCTGCCACAACCAGACTCGCACGTGACCGAATTGACTAACGCAATCATCCAAACGTTGAATTCAGCAAGCGAAACATATCGCCGGCGCTTAAAACAGTCGTGCATATATCTTCAATCGTCATCTATTCGTCATCCAGCTTGGGAGCCAGGAAATAGCGAACGAAGCCTTTCTCGGGAGAATCAGCCACGCAGTAATCGATCTAAGTGAGGGTTCAAGCGTTCATGATTCAAGCAACAACACCTACCATGAGAGGGGTCTCCGCTGACAGACGGAGTGTCACATCGTCACTAAGCGCACATGCCTTGTTCGTGAACATGAGCAGATAGCGAAGGGAGAAGCAAAGATTCTCGACAGCTTCCCTGCAATGAGTTATCTACACAGAAAAGACAATTCTCATCAAGACGTGCCGTACTCCCGTACCTCAACGTCGTGCTCCAACTTAATCGATGATGACTTCACGTGGCCATCGCCTGGAAGAAAGCCTCTGGATTTGGAAACACTCCAATTTGCTTCATGCTCACATTTCATCGAGAATTTCACAGAGTTTTTGTCACAGTCAATCCTCAAGTTCTCTCCACCGCAGTCCTTCAAATCACGGCATATCTTCGCGAACTGAGAGCACTTCATCTTGATCTCACACGAGTACCTAACAACTTCGATACACGGAGAACATACTCAGTTCATCTTCCGTAACGCTCACTCGCAGTCGGGCACGCCGAGCTGCTCGCTTTCGATATCCATAAGGTTCATGTCACACTCTACTGCCCTACCCTCCCCAGCCGAAGGTGATCGTCAGAGTGTCGCAATCCTGAGCGCAATGAATTGCAGGAGACGAAGGCATGAAGAACGCTGAATACTTCTTCCTTCTTGAGAGACAACGAGTCGTCGTCACGGCAGAGCTTAAGGAGCTTCGTCAAGGCCTCGAAGTTGATACCAACACAGCTCCTGAGAACAGCAAAGTCGAATCGAACTGAGACATAACGCCCAATAGCGCGGTCTTACTCTCGATCGCATCTGAATTCGTCAAACGCACTCTCCTTGAGTTCCATTTGGACCAAGGCAACGTGAGTGGTGTCCATAGTCTGAACTCGGATGCCTGAGACAGTATTCACGAAGATTCAATCGACTGATCAGCACGAAATCAAGGTTACCCTCATCGCTCAAATCAAAATTCCCCTCTTTGACAATATCGAGGACAGCAGCCACGACTTTCTTGAAAAGAACGGTCTGCTCAAGCTTGCATTCGAACATGGTTCTGGAGAGGTATAACGGCTGTTCAATTACAGTGAGACCAACGCCAGTACGCAACATCAAAGATGCTCTCCGGGCAGGAGACCTCAACAGTTTTTCCGCCGAAGTCGCGCACGCCAGCATAATCGATAAAGAAAACGGGCTGCGGGAAGAACTGAACCAGGGACCTCCCGCCGATAAAACGCACCCACTATCCCCGCGGCCAGAAGGGAAAAGATTCGGCGGCCGCAAAAACTGCTCCGCTATTTTGGGCGTTTTGATCGATTTGGCCTAGCGGCATTCCAAAGCATCTCTATAGAGTAGACATCTTCCATCATCATGGCTGACGTTGAACAACAACTAGAAGCCGAACACTTCGACTTCGGTAAGAAGAAGAAGAAATCCAGTAAGGAGAAGAAGGCCAAGAAGGAAAAGAAGTCCAAGAGCTCCCATGAGGGCGAGGTAGTTGATCATCACTTCGCGCTCTCCTCGTTTCGCTCGAGTCAGTGCTGCTATCTGGATTCCTTGCTAGCGGCATTCCTTTCATAGTGGAAGTTTAATTTCTGTTGTTTTTCAGGATGCTTCTTTCCAAAGGGGAGTGGTGTATCCCTATGAGCAGCTCCTGGCTCGTGTTCACGAAATGATTAACGAGAAGAATCCTGCTCTCGGTGGCAGCAAGCGGGCAATGAGGTTGCCTCCCCCCAAGATCGAGCGTGTTGGTTCCAAGCGTGTATCTTTCGTCAACTTCGGCGAGATCTGCGCTAGGATGAACCGGTCTAAGGAGCACGTCTTGCAGTTCTTCCTTTCCGAGTTGGGTACCACCGGTTCTCTCGCTGCCGACGGCCAGCTTATCCTCAAGGGACGGTATATGGCAAAACATATTGAATCATTATTGCGGAAATATTTGAGTGCTTATGTTACCTGTCCGATGTGCAAGTCATTGAACACCGAGTTTGTTCGTGACCCTGCGACTCGTCTCTATGCTATGAAATGTAACAATTGTGGTGCATCCCGAACGGTGCACGCTATCAAGTCCGGTTTCCATGCGACCACTCGCGCTGACCGAAAGGCCGCGAAGCTCGCTAAGTAGTAGTCGACCACTGCTGCGATTTTATCTACTTTGATCTTTCTGTTTGGTAAACGGCACGAAAAGCACGGCTTTGGGGAATCTCTTCGAGCATTGCGTCTCTTCACCCCAGGGAAAGTCCTCGTGCGAGTAGTAGAAAGTACTGCCAGTAGACTGGTTACCTTTGGTCATGCCACTCTCGTGTGACCGGGGCTGTTGCAGCAGCAAAGTTATGCCGTGGGTTGTGCTTCAGCACAGCTAACAGAATGAGGCTTACTCTTTCGCTGTCGTTCATACCTGTGCAGACTGCTTGAAGTAGATATGGAAGCCTTTGTACAATTTGCACACATTTTTCTCGATTGTTGGTGCTTTGAGTTGGTAAGTTCGACGTCAGTCGTGACTTTCTGGAAGCTGGTGGATGTCGTACTATCCCGATTTTATGGTGCCGAGCATGAAGTCTCATCATGTTCGTAACATAGTTATTGCCCAAGAATAGTTGATTGAGCTGAGGGGATAGTTAAGATTTCTTGCCGGTGTGCTTATTCCGTTAGGGATTCTCTGCAGATATTGACAGGCAATGATTATTAGGTTGTTGGTCCGAGGGTTGCCTCAGGGAGTTCGTTTTTTGTGAGTGTTGTCAGAAACGTTTAGAAAACATTACTTTCGGGAAGTACTTCGATTCATACGAAATCTTTTACTATTGGGAATACTAGTAAACACAAGAACTCTTTAAAGTCTGCATTTTGACTGGGCAATTAATCACATGGTCATTCCTTCACTTCGTGAACTGACATCTCGATATCTCCTCCCCGGTCGGAACTCCCTCGAACTGAAGGCAAGCCGTACTTCTCATGAAGAGGTCCGTAGACGGTAATGTAGTCGTAAGCATCTCGAAGGGAGGACGCGAATGATACCACCGCTGTGAAGACGTATGTAACCGGTCTTACGACCAGAAATGGGTCACGCGACATCAGCATCAATGACGCTGCACCGAGGAGGGCTAGGCCGCGTTGGGCATCACACGTTGCTCGTCCCGGCTCCGTTACAGCGGTACTAGCAGATCTGTAATTCATAATGGCGCTAGCATCCCACGGGAGTTCACCCAAAGCCAGTGTCGCCGCGACGATCCCGATGCATGGCAGTATTATGGCGGCCGACGAGAAGCCACAGGATATGAGGCGGCCGAGGGCAATAGCGAGGATGAGCAACGTCAACCCGATTTGGCCTGCGGTGGCCTCCAGGGCTGCTGAGACCACAGAGAGCAGCGCCCCGGCGATGAGAACGGCGCTTATCACGAGTAGGCGTTTCAAGCATGTTGCGGTATCCTTTTCTGGAAGTAGAATCGCCCGAAGTTCGACGGTGACACGGAACAGACGATGCGCTAGGTAAACGTAGATTGCCGTTGTTAGAAGGAGATTGCAAGACGGGTAATTCAGGCAGCAACACTAGAGTCTTCTTAGCGTTCTCAGTGAGCCAGATGTGATGCTGCAACAGGTAGGTCTCGAGGGTCACCTTCCCCATTCGAGTGAGAGGTTCGAGGTAGTGCGTCCGCAACCTGAGGAGGAGCACACGAGCGGAGATATCGCCTCCGTCCACTCTCACCATGGCGTCATGTTTCTGATGTATATGAAGGTGAGCAGTGGGATGATGAAGAAGTAGGGATGAGCGTGATTGTAGTCCGACTTCGACAGCGTGTGTATCTCGGTGAACCAACTGTAGCTGAGTACGCCTAAAACCGATAGAACGGTTAGTTTCACCAGCCACTCTTGCTTCCGTGGCAGCTTCTCCACGACCTCCATCCACTTCGCGGTGGACGGATAGGTGTAGGCGAAGATCATACCCAAGTAAGCGGACCAGTGGTCGAGACCGCTCCGAAAGTGCCACTCGTAGAGCACTCCCGCCTTGGCACCCTGCGTGGCCGTGGAGGGGAGGATGAGACCGAAGATGGCGTCGAACCAGGAGTGGTCGACGTCCCAAATAATATAGATGAGCAGACCTAGTACGATAAGCTTCACTTTCATCAGCCAACGGTGATAGTTGGCAGCTCTGAAGACCCGCATGGTGATGTAGGTGAGCATGAAGTAGAAGGTGTGCAATGGTACGATGTAGTAGAGGATGTACGTCGTGTTGAGGGCCAAGCAGAGGAGAATCACTGACATGTTCAGCCGCCAGAGCATCGACAAGAGTCGGCCCAAGCTGTAATCATTCTGAGTGTAGAAGTAGCTGAAGTTGCCAAAGCCGGTCATCCAGACGTAGGCGCTGACGAAGACTCGGATCATGTTGTAGACATCAGCGGCATGGAAGTAGTGGTAGGCGAGGAAGAGGAACTGTAGCCATCCCTTCAGCTCCTCCGAGTTGTTCCGACCGAACACCACCAGCTTGGCTTCTTCCGGACGCCGCTCGGTCTTGGCCCAGGTTAGGGAGTGGAGAATGAATAGAGCGAACAGGAACCAGAAGGTGTCTCGAGAATACTCCCTCTGACCGTGGGGGTAGAGAGGGGCCCACTCACATGCAAATGCATAGAGAAGTATGGCACCGAGCTGCGTGGTTCTCAACAAGAGCTGCTTCCATGAGTCTATCGACCCATTGAATGACGACAGTCTGTTATCAGTTTCCTTGACGCCGCTGCTGCTGTTCTTAGTGCTGACAGGGATGTACCTCGCAGTCCCGGTCCAAACGGAAGCCAAGGTTAGGATCTCGTCCCCGTGAAGGCCAAGGCAAAGTAAAGCGCTAGTCCCGAACACGAAGACACTCGCAAGCGACGTTGTCGGTAGAAGGCTTGAGAGGGTCCAAATCGCCGGTAACCCTGGACATCAGTAGCGGCAGAACACTAGCTGGACACCTCTCACTCCCAAGTTGGCTGAACTACACAAGTCGCCCCGGTGTTAGTCCAACAACGTGAGTACATCGTCATCATGCCTCCGTGAGATCATCATTGAAATAGAGGTGCAGCACCGGGACGTGCTCATCCGGGTCGATATCGAGGCTCTTGAGCACCTAGGCAATCAGCGAAGGACGATCATCTGCAGCCCTGTACCGGATGGCTCCTACGTCTGTTTCATCTGGAATACCATTTTCATCCAAGGTTTTGTCCATGTCCAGTACCTTGCCCAGTCGCTTCCAAGTGTAGCTGTCAGTATGGTAGTTGTACTCCCGATATCTGACGAAGGGACTCCAGTGACGACGGCTAGGGGACCCCAACCGTGCTGAGATCTCCGCTGCTGTCTCCTCCACAGGAACTTCGAGTATGCAGGTCTGCCCCGTAAGGACGTTCACAAGGCCAACCTTGCGTGTAGCACCGGCGAAGCTGCCGATATGGTATTGTGGATCGCGCCACCACCTAGTGAGAGAGACTACTCGCCGAAGCTGTCATTCGACAGGCCCTTACGGAACATCAATGGCTTCTTCTCGATGGGTTGCGACCGGACGCGTGCTGGGGAGGTGGAGGTAGCGGCCGGTCGGGCAGAGCGGGGCCTGAAGACAAACGAATCGCCAAGGCGCTGCAACCCGCTTTCTCGGCCACCCTCATGTTAGAGAGTTGTGGGTCGTTGAATAGCTTGGGAGTCGGCAATCCCTCCTCATCCAGGTCGAACCAGTGGCTGATGTCGGTTCCAGCAGCCTTGAGAATAGGTGTGCAGAGGGGCGACCGCTCTTTCGCGAGGAGGCTGGTAAGGTCGAGAACCTAGTATGAACTGTGGCGAATCCGCAACTAGGGATCAGGATCAGCTCACTTTGCCATGTATCGCTACCCAGCAGTCGCTGTTCTTGCTGTGTGCAGATAGGTCAGCAGGAGTGTAAAATCTTCGTGGGAGTATACGAGGTTGGAAGATCCCCTCGGCGGATTTTCATTCTGTATCCTGCCGAAACTCGATAGAACTGAACGGAAAGTGACCGAGTTCCCTATCCGCAACACCAGTCCAGCTGTCATGAGACTTTTTTCTCAGCCTTTACATGCATCGTCATGCCAACTGCTCCCTCTACGGCAAGCAAACAAGGCTGCACCAATGAGGGCAACCGCAACGCCGCAGTACTGGACGTGGGAGAAGGCTCGACCGAAGAGCATGTTGGAAGCCATCATACCAACAGGCTTCACGGAATGCGATGCAGCTTCCTTCTTGACCGTCCCAAACTCTCTGGTCACGTGAAGGCTGAGAACGTTGAAACCCACGGCTATCAGCGCTGACACGGAGATAGGCTTGAACACCGAGGGAAGTCGGTACCATGGGTCGGTCCCTTCTGTGAGAGCTGAGCTGATCAGTAGCACCGGGGTTGAGAGCACGGCCGTATGATACAGTAAGGCCAGGACATCGCTCCGCCGGGTTCGCAGGAGCAGAAACTGCAGATTGCTTTTGACGGCTCTGGTCAACACTGCAAGTACCGATAAGGATATGCCAACACTGGAGAGCGATCGGGCGTTGACTATGTGATCAGCGGCACAGATAGCACAGCCGATGGTCAGACAAGCGATAGCTCCGACGACACGCCAACTCGTGTCTACCGATCGTGGCGTCTGGGCCAGCCGGCCCAGTAGAGCCTCGACGACCAGGGCCCAGATTGGGAGATGTAGTCTGGACCACCGAGTGCCACGCTGGGTGTAGGTAGAGGAGGGCAACGTTACCAGAGACTATGGACAATCCACCGAGAGCCGTGATGATTTTCACCGTCGGGCAGGATCTGGCCGAAGAAGCCGGTACCCTGTTGCTACTGAGAGTAAGGGCGAGAGTCGAGAGCTGGTGGATGAGGGTTAAGAACAGAGGATATTCGAAGTTGGCCTGGACGTAGAGCCATTTGGTACAGTTCCATTGGGCCACCATACACACCAGAAAACAGACGAGGACACCTCTCGACTTAGCCATGGAAGATGCATCATGATGAAGGCCTCGCAAACTGATGGTATCAGGTACGCCCGCCGTCTACGGAAAGCGTAGACGGCAAAATCAAAAATTTACAACCATGCACAACCAGCTTGCAATAGAAACAGATCCGAAACGTGGTGGAAAGAAACATGCTAGCATTTTGACGGAATTCTACTTCCCTGCAGCAGTGGCAGCTTTAGCGGTCTCCAACGTCGTCTGTTGGCACATCTCGAAGAACGATACGCCCCTACAGTCACACGATCAAGCTCGAGAACAGGAGATGATAACTCTACTTGGCTAACATCTGCTGGGCTCGTCGCAGCTCTTGTCGAAGTCGTGTGTGTTGGTTGGGCAGGACCTTAGCAAGCTACCATCATCGTCAGCGGCAGGGCAAAGGAATGCTCACATTGGCGACGTCCTTGCCGACCTCGAAAGGGTTGTCCACGAAGAGGTAGACACCAGCACTAGGTGAGGCCACTTTAGACTGTGGGCCCGATGCTGCCACGACGTCCCTTATAGCGATGTTCCCAAACTTGTACATATACCTTAGAAATTCACAACAGCAACCTGGCGAGATGCGGGCCTCCGATAGTAAGCTCCTCGTATTAGCCCACTAACTAGCCATCAGGCTAAGGCCGGAGAGGCAGCGATGACTAAGAGTCGACTGATGGACAGCTCACCCGTAATATCGGAAGAACTCGTGGAGGAGGAAGCCCACACTTTCCGTATTCCGACCACCATTGTCTTTACACAAGTAGTCGAGTTCCTCAGTTATCATCTTCGAATCAGTCGCGAACCTACAGACAGCGAGCAAGTGGTTATCCACGTCTCCATGAGAGCTTGTCGACCTCAGCGAAGAGTAGGACCAAGTCTCACTGCGCTTACCGGCAGTCGACTCCCTGCACGTAAAGGGGCGGCATATTGTGTTGCAGCGCCAAGTCTTGCAAACTTGGCAAGACAGGAGCTGGTCGTCGTTGCAGGAAGTGTATCATCATCAATATAAGCGAGAAGGACGACAGAGTTCCTCGAGATCGATCGTTAATGCCGCGTGCTTTACACCAGTACCTATGCTGTAGACGTATTGTCACTTGCATGCCCAAGGGAATACTACTTGACTGCGATTCCCAGAGGCCTCAGGCGTGGATCGATCTCCATGTAGGCCCCGATGAGCCTTGAGTTCACTACCGCTAGGGTATTGTTGACTGAGATGTCGGTTGCCAGCATCGAACCCGGGACCTTCGGCGCCCAGTGGATGATAGGTATCCGAGCAGAGAATCTCGGTTCCACGAAGTGAGTTGTTACTCGAGCAAGGGAAGCTGAGAACACAAAGCCGCCCCGTCAACTAACGGCGTATTTTACGGAAGCCACGACTCACTCGCCAGTTTTCGAAGGAGTACTATTTGCTCTGCCCTTGTCTGGTGCCCGGGGACCTAAGCGCAGTTACCGCGAGCTAGCCACTCCCGGTGTCGAGGAATAAGACCCGACCGGCAATAACGTGTGGAGGCTGTTGGCTCACTTGGATACAGACATCCACGTCAGAATGAGGCGTCCAGAAGCCATTAATAGCCGA
The DNA here is from genome assembly GCA_013115135.1 of Perkinsus olseni. Classification (NCBI taxonomy): domain Eukaryota; phylum Perkinsozoa; order Perkinsida; family Perkinsidae; genus Perkinsus; species Perkinsus olseni. The sequence goes on along the minus strand of JABANP010000100.1, from coordinate 234 downwards.
GCCGAAGGCATGGACTCTGATCTCACCATCGACCATTTTGGAGACTGTCGTTTGCAAGGCCGCGAGGAAACTGGCAGTTCAGCTAGAGGTGGGTGAGAAGACATTGAATACCACCTGTCCCGGGCCTTATGGTCCTCTTCACTTGGCCGTACTTCTGCCTCTAGGGCGTCGACCTCCGTTGTTAATTTGACCATTCTTGGATCATCACTCCCCGTTATCTGCGGAAGCGAGGCC